>VDFB02124521.1:569378-633889 GCA_007258455.2 Sequoia sempervirens | reverse complement strand
TTCTTCAAGTTTCAAGTTAGGATTTCGTCCTGACCCCGCCTCCAACACCATACAAAGAAATGATGAAAAGGGATGAAAAAGGAAGAAAAAGAAGGGGAGAAAACACCCCACGACCAAAGAACAAAGAACAAAGGCAAAACAAACAAACAAGCCTGGCGGAACTAGGACCGAAACGGAACCAGAACCTAGAACTTCAAAAAAGTTCCAGAGTTCAATTTCGTTTCACTTCCTGCATCTGCCAGAACAAGAAAACACCCAAGGAAGGAAAAGAAAACCCAAGGCCACACACAAAAACAGGGACCAAGGACAATAAAATACTGGCAGGTTAAGACTAAAAGTCTATCAAGGCTGATACTTCTGAAACGATAGAGCAGAAGCAGAGACCATGAAATTTTTCCAAGTTCAGGCTCGGTTATAGTTCTGGCTCTACCTCTAACAACACACAAAGAAAAAGTAGGAAAAAGGTAAGAAAAAGAAAGAAAGGAAAAACCCACCCCACGGTCAAACGAAAGGTCAACAAAAAACAAACACACAAAAGCATGGAACCGGAACCGGAACCGGAACAAAAATGGAAACCGAAACTTTGGAAAAGTTTTGATGTTCAGTTTCAGTTCTGATTTCGCCTCCAACAGAACAAAAAGAAAAGGGCACAAAGAAAACAAAACATAAAGGGGGAAAGCAAGGCAAAGACATAATATGAAGACCCTCGATAAAAACCGAACACCTGCACGTTGGGCTCAACCCTTATGGGAGCCACATTTAATCCACGTGCCGAATTAAAAAACATAATTTTCCCCTGCTGTTGCACAAGAAGCAAACAAGTTAGAAAATATGTAACCTTAATGCAAATGTTCCTCCATTTTTCCTTCATGAACACTTGAAGACATAGATTTCCTTGCCTGATTGAGCCCGCAGGTGAAAATCGGGTAACAATAATATCAACTATATATATATTCATTATGTTAATAGGAACACCAATAACCCTAAAACCTTCTATAAGGAAACTAACTTTACTTGACTTAGGTTCATGTAACCGAAAGGCATAACTTAAGAACAACTTACTTGATTACAACAACATCCAAGTTCCCGACCTCAGAATAATTCAATGAACTCAGATGTCTTTACTATTCAACTCTTATCCATTTCCTTCTCTTAGGTGATACTCCCCTTGATCCACTGGAGGCACGAAATCCAATCCTATATATCCACTTGTATAACCAAAACACGTAGTTATCCATTTTACTTACATTGCATCCATTTCATTGCATATACATCATTATTTCCATTCAATACATAAAACCATTGCATTACATATATTTCATCTAACATTGAACTTTTCAATCTTCATAATCACATAAAACCTGACAAAAAACACTTAATTATCTCATACCCCAAAAACCCACCTTCAAAAATCAGCAGTGGGACCCATTCGCCACCTTGGCCGAATGAGTCCCCTCTGGTGGGACCCATTCGCTAAGGATGGTGGATGAGTCCCTTTTGAGGGAAATTTCAATTTTGAGCAGGACATTGATTAATTTAACTTGAATTTCAAGTGAATGTCAGCCTCTTAGGTCTAAATAATGGGAAAATAAGGTGTTGTTGCTTATGAATACTCATTTTAAGTCATTTCATACATCATTTAGTCATTTTTCAAAAGCAATTTCTAAAATCAAGTCTTCTACCACAAGTCTCATTAGCAAAAGTTGAAGTTTTAGGGCAGCAAACTAGGGTATTTGAAGGTTTTGAAGCTCACTCTTTTTTTCAAGATTCAACTTTGCAAAGGGTTGATGATGGATGCCTATGGTGAATCATGAAGAAATCTAGGGTGAGGAAGTGCAACTAGCCACCAAATCACACCTAAGGACTTGGTTTCATATTGATTCCATCTTCCGTTTTCACTCTATCTTCAGATTAAGGTTTGCATTTTGTTTGTTTGTCATTTTCATGCTATTTCATTTCCATTTTCATTGTTGTAAGGTTTCTATGGTTGAGATCTTACATCATACAAATCATTCTTGCACTACTTATTCTAGAACAATAGAATAGGGATTTTGTCATATTTCAGATCTCCCTAGTCTTTAACGCATCTAAGGCTAGGGTTTTATGCAAATTTTTCAAAATTTAAGGTTTAATTACCCAACTATGGGTATGGCCAAGGCAAACCCCCCATTAGACAAACAATTTTAAGCTATTTTGCAAGAAATTATTGTGCAGGTGTCAAGGTGCAAAATAGAACTTTGAAATTGCAGAAATTTGAAAGTGGACTGATTCACCATGCATGGCGAATGAGTCCCTCTTGAGGTGCAGATTTGAGTCAGATGTAGATCTTGGTTCCCGGTTGGCAGAAAACAACTTTTGTGCAAAAAAACCTAGAACTAGGACTGATTCGGCTAGGGTGGTGAATGAGTCCCATCGAGTTCAAATCCAAACTTCATCAATTTTCTAAATTTTTTCCAGTCTTCTTCTATTTCCCAGGTGCACCCATTTTGAAAAGAAGCTTTCTTTTTAGTTTCATTCACATTTTTGTTCATTCTTTTAAGCTTTTTGCAAACAACACTGTGTTTTCCAACATAGCCTAAATCTTAGTTTTTTATTCATAATCAATCATATAGATCACTTAATTGCATTTAGTTCACTTCATTTAGCTTAGATAACATCATACATAGCATAATTTGAATGAACCCTTTAGCATTTTTGGCCCTACCTCCCTCCTTTTAGGTGAAAAACCTAGAAGATGCTAGAGAAGTGCATCAATGCCAAAAATCTATGGTTTATTTTGGTGAACCTGCATTTTGAAAATTTTAGCTTCCTGATTGCACTTGCATCTTGCATATTAGAATTCATTTGCATCAACATTCCATTAGGGTATTGTGGTGTTTTTGCATTTTCCAAAGCATTGCATTAGTGAAAAGCTTCAATAAAACATAAAATATTTACAAACCGTTGGCTCAATCCATAAATAATTTTCAATGTGCACCAACCAAAGTTGGCCACAACATAGTGAGGACCCAAATCATCATGCTCAAAAACAAAACACTTCAAACAATTATTTCTTGAAGATCCACAACACGCTACACTCACTTAGTCGGACTTTTGCATTAATAAACATAAAATTAATCAACCAAATCTTCTAACTTGCACAACAACTGATACGAGGCTCTATGATTCAAGGAAAATATAGATCATACATCTAACAACCTTCCCTAATATCCACAACTCAAAATGATAACATGAAATTGCATATGAATTGATGAACACAATTCTATCGGATGCTATGTTTTAGCTTGACAATTAATCGCTTAGCTTCAATCTGACTTCCGGTATGAGCAAATACTATCGGGCAAATCAAATCACTAACTAGGTTTTCCATAAATTGCAACACTAGATCACATGTGCAGTGTCTCTTGCCAACAAAAACTCAATCTATACATTAAAGTTTCAAGTTCTTAATATAATTTAAAAATTTAAAGAGAAAAAAATGAATTGTAGTATAGTTATATCCCAATTAACCTCCTCTTTCAATATTTTATTAGCAACTAAATTATAGTGTCAATGTTATAAAAATGTATTATAATATTTTTTAATTTAATAAATACATAGATAAAATATACGAAAAAAATATGCATTTCATTAATTTACTTAATTTTAAAATTCATATTTAAAAAAATTATAGATAGTTAATTCTCTCATAAAAAAACATGAGAAAGAGATAGATTGCGGGAAGGAGTTTTGAAAAAAAAATATGGGTACTTAATTCTCTAAAGAATGTGAACCTAAGTTTATGATTACCACTTACTAAACTTAGTAAAAAATATGTTTACACTCATCTATTTTGTTAGTCTCAATAAGCTCTAATAGCATGGAAACTTTTGCACCTACAATTTTTTCGTAAATTCATGTGGGAATTTATGAAGAAATTTGACTTCCTTCTCTATTGTATGGCTAACACTAATGCTAATATATACTCTAAGAAATGAAAAGTATAAGATAATATAATGGCTTCTCTACCATAAAATAATAATGGGAAGGGAAAATGGATAGTAGGATAAGTGTTAGAAGGATTCAACGGACTAGAAAGAGATAGGGATAGAGAAACAAAATAAAAATGGGAAGTACACTAAGATTAATGATCAATTATCTCACACTCATGCACTCAACCAATTCAAATTTATGTACAAGTAAATTATCATGGTCAGTTTGTCTCAACCTAATTTACACAAACCCATGCACACATAGAACTCCCTCAATCTATTAGAATCTACAAAATAGATGACAACACAATATCCAGTGTAACAAAAAAAACTACTAAACTATAAATACAAATGATTAAATAAATTAAAATAAAATTATAAAGTTAGTCTCCAAAGAGAGCAATAAAAATTCTAAAGAAGAAAAATAACATTAGTCAAGTCTAACAACATGAAGCTACATGATATACATACAAGTTAGGAGAGTGAGTATATATAGAATAAGTGAGAGAGGGAAGTGGAAAATACAACCATTGGGGAGAGTAAACCAAAAGTTTCCAAGAATAGTAAATGTAAATTCTATGGAAGATGTAAAAACCTCACACCGCTCACACTAATAATCAACTTATTAACCTAAATAAGCTTACTAAAAGAGTTTAGGAAAAACCTAGATAGTAGGAAAATAAAAACCTACACTAACACCCCCTCTTAAATGAAGCTTAGGTGGCTTAAAATAGGTATGAAAAATGAATATGGATGATATACCCATGTACATAAAAATCCCCCCAAAGAGAATAATCCCCCTAAGAAATTATGGAATGCCCCCTAAATAAAGAGATAAGAGACCTTGAGAATAAGGAAAGACTAGGTAGCTCTCTAGAAGATGAATCCTTTTATGCCCCAATAAATCTCATAAATGAAGATACTTTCTTTTTGTGAAGGTTTTCGAAAAAAAATTGACACCATATTTGGAATTCAAGCAATAGCAGGGATTTATGAACCTATTCATGAATGAGATCCCAAATGTAATGCATGTGGACCTCAATGCCATTAGTCTTCTAATAATTGACCGAGTTTTGTGAGATCCAAATATCACTCTAATTGTTATAAAATATGATAATTTTTTTGAATTGAATACCAAACTCAAAAAAAAAAAGCCAAATAACCTTAGTGGCAATATTCACAACGCCTTGATACTCAACCTCAATAGATGAGAGAGAAATAGTAGATTACTTCTTTGATCAACCAACAAATATGATTTGAACCAAGAGTAATTTTATAACCTAATTTAAACTTTCTATCATAAGAATCAAAAAATTGAGTACCCTAAATGTTGTGGAGAATTTACTTGACTAATTTCCAGTGAAACTCATGAGTTTCTTACATAAATTGAGAGATTATTCCCATGGAATATGAAATGTTATATCTTTTGTGAGTTAGATATATGAGAATCCCAACAAGTTGTCAATATAAAGTCCTATCAATAAAGAGTGAAGAACACTAAGCTTTAATTTTTACTCCAAAAATAAAGGGAGTTCTAGAGTAGGTTTGTAGTCAGCCTTGTGAAATCTTGAGAGAAAATATAGAGCATAATCAAATTTTGTGATGATGATCCAAAAAGAAAACTAATATATCTCAATCTTAAGAAAACAATGCAACAAGCCCAATTCATTCGTAAAAAATATTTCATGTAGGGAAATTTTAACTATTGTGCAAATGGTAGATGATGAACTCCCCATGATCAATAGGACATCATCATAGATAACTAGGAGTGAATAATCCTACTAAAAAATATAAATTTTAAAATCCTAATGGTAATAGGATAACCTAGGTGTCATACCAAGCTTGAGTACCCTATTTCAAGCCATGGATAGATTTTTGGAGTTTGCAAACCAAAGAAGAGTCCTAAAAAAACCTTGAGGATAATCCATGCATATCTACTCCTCAAGGTATTTGTAAATAAAATCACTCATCATGTCTATTTAATGAAACTCCCATCGATGTTTTACAATAATAACAAGAGTGATTTGGATGGATTATTTTCAGCTACAAGTTCAAATATATCAGAGTAATCAACACCAAGAACCTAATAAAAACACATAACAACTAACTATGCCTTATGCTTATTCACTAACCCATCTACTATTAATTATGTTTGATAGATCCACTTGTATTAAACAAGTTCCATTGCTTTGGGAATGGAAACAATATCCCAAGTGTGGTTTCTAAACAATGAACTATACTCCTCATAGATATTTGTATCCTATTCAAGAATACCAAAATCCTCTCAAAAGGATTGTGGATTAGACGAAGTAGCAATAAACAAATGTGGAGACCCCTAAAATTATGAATGATTCTACCCAGTGTTTGATGGATCCCCAACCTAATCACCTACATCATTTAGTTCCTTTTGAGCCCAAAATAGACCCAAAATTAGAGAATTCAAACAAGAATAATCAACCTCACAATGATTACTAGGAGAGGAAGGAGGTGAATCATTGTTGTTACTCTCAACATAAAAAATGGAGGAATAAGACTCCTTGTCATCAATAATTTACCTTAGTGGATATAAATCCTTAAAATATATGTCATCATCTAAATGAATGAAATTTCAAAGGGGAACATGGATAAGTCACTTGAGTGGAGCTTGAAGAGGCCTCCTCAAAATTAACACTCATATTTATGAATAGATCATGTTTAATTAGGTAGAAGAACTAACTCTTCTTAAAACCTTCTATATACCCCACAGATATGTAAGAGCTACTCTATAGATCCATAACCTTATATTTATTTGTAGTAATGTGGGCTCATGTGAGATAACAAAAAACTCTAAAGTGCTTAACTAATGGTTTTTTACCACTCCAAGATTCAAAAATTAATTAATCCCTTCAAGGCTTGAAAGGAACACAATTTGGATATAACAAG
Organism: Sequoia sempervirens; assembly: GCA_007258455.2. NCBI lineage: Eukaryota > Viridiplantae > Streptophyta > Pinopsida > Cupressales > Cupressaceae > Sequoia > Sequoia sempervirens. The sequence goes on along the minus strand of VDFB02124521.1, from coordinate 626,996 downwards.
CATAAGTAATGGGCTCCATAAAATATTTGGTGTAAGAGATCTAGAGTGAATCATACAATTTTCCATTTCATTGAAGGACCTACTCTTTCATTCTACAACACTATTTTTCTAAGGACTATATAAAAATAAATGTTCTAAATCAATCCCCTTTGAAGTGTAAAATTGCTCAAAATGTTGGTTGATATATTCACCACCATTTTACTTGTGTAAAAACTTGATGGTTTTCCATTACTATTTTTGTATAATTTTTTTGAATTCCTATTTTTTTTAAAGACATTAGAATTCTATTTGAGAAAATACACCCAAGTATACGTGGAAAAGTCATTACTCAATGCTAGAATATATATTCCTACTAAAGGAAGCGTGTGGAATTGGACCAACCAAATCACTATTTACTAAATTCAATATTTGTGAAGCTCTCAATGTCTTCCTTTTGTCAAACTTCTATTCTATATGCTTACCAAGAATTCAACCTTAGAAAAAAATTATAAATTTGAACTGAATGTAGTCCTATAACTATTCTTTACTAGCTAAGATGTTACAATTATTAGTAGTTAAGATAACCAAACTACTCTTATCATAACTTACTCACCTCATCTAAATGAACAAGAAAAATAGCTGAAGGAGGATTAGGACTGTGGTGAGAAAAGAGATAGATCTAAGATTAATGATCTTCTCTCCCCACTACAACTATAGAACCACTTTGCATCTCATTTATAACCATTGAATTAAGTGAACTCAACCCACTTTCCTGAACTTGTGTGTGTGATCTAATAAAATCATAATATATTAGTTGAATATGGGGTTACATACATGATAACTTAAAATGTGTCATGCCTCACATCAACAACCCCTTTCCCACACACCTTAGCAAAGTGTCATCACCATGAAAATAGTATGGATAGAACAAGGCTGCAAATATGTGAACATGTCCTTAGATTAGGCCATGTTAAGTAAAGGACATGAATAAAAAAACCAAGTAGATGGCTGTAAGACAACTGATATAAGGAATTTCCCTTTCCTTTCCCCTCTTTTTATCTTTTTCCTTATTAGACCAGTTATGTGAACTCTATTTTACTAACTCAAGAAGATTGATATTGTTATTTTCCAACATGTGTGTCAAATAATATATCTATTTCTTCAATAATTTGTATTTATCATGGCCAATAATTTTTTAATAGGAACACTTGACCTTCTCTTCCTTAAGGTTTATCAACTTTGAAGAAGAGGTATCATTAATTTCTTTTAAGACAACTAGTTTTTTTATCCTTTTTCTTGTCACCATTTTTTCTTATCCTTACTACATTTAGATCCTTTATGTTATTTTATTTCTTGGTTATAAATGAGGGCATGTGATTAAAGAGTTCTCATTTGGATGAGCTTACAATGTTCCCTAGTGAGAGAGATAGCAAACTCATCAAAATATGGTATCAAAAACTAAGTTCTAAGAGAAATCTTGGTGGCATGAAAGGTAGAAACAAAAAATAAATGAAGATACTTTCCTTTTGTGAAGGTTTTGGCAAAAAAATTGACACTATTCATGGAATTCAAGAAATAGTGAAGATCGATGGCCTATTCATGAATGAGCTCCCAAATGTAGTGCATGTCCAGATCTCACTGTGATTGGTCTTTTGATAATGGATTGAGCTAAATGTGAGATATAAATATCACTTTGAACCATAGATTTTTGGCACCAATGCACTTCTCTAGCTTCTTCTAGGGTTTTTCACCTAAAAGAAGAGAGGTAGGGCCAAAAATACTAAAGGGTTCATTCAAATTATGTTATGTATGATGTTATCTAAGCTAAATGAAGTGAAATAAATGCAATTAAGTGATCTATATGACTGATTATGAATGAAAAACCAAGGTTTAGGTTATGTTGGAAAACACAGTGTTGTTTGCAAAAAGCTTAAAAGAATGAACAAAAATGTAAATTAAACTAAACATAAAGCTGCTTTTCAAAATGGGTGCACCTGGGAAACAAAAGAAAACTGGAAAACAATCTAGAAAATTGATGAAATCTGGATTTGAGTTGATTGGGACTCATTCGCCACCTTGGGTGAATCAATTCCAGTTCTGGGTTTTTCTGCACATAAGTTGTTTTTTGTCAATTGGGAACCAAGATTTTCATCTTACTCAAATTTGCACCTCGGGAGGGACTCATTCTCCATACATGGTGAATCATTCCACTTTCAAATTTTTGTAACTTCAAAGTTATGCTATGCACCTTGACACCTGCACAACAATTTCTAACAGAAACCCAACTCGGGATCTCAAAAAATTCTTACAAAACAACTTAAAATTATTTGTCTAATGGGGTATTTTACTTGGTAAAACCACTAGTTGGGTAACTAAACCTTGAATGGAGAAAAAATTTCATAAAACCCTAGCCTTAGATGTGTTAAAGACTAGGAAGATCTGAAATATGACAAAAGCCCTATTCTATTGTTCTAGAATAAGCAATGCAAGAATGATTTGTATGATGCAAGATCTCAACCCTAGAAACCTTAAAACATATTAAAATGGAAATGAAATAGCATGTAAATGAAAAATAAACAAACAAAATGCAAACCTTAATCTGAAGATAGAGTCAAAATGGAAGATGGAATCAATATGAAACCAAGTCCTTAGGTGTGATTTAGTGGCTATTTGCACTTCCTCACCCTAGATTGCTTCATGATTCACCATAGGCATCCATCATCAACCCTTTGCAATGTTGAATCTTGACAAAAAGAGTGAGATTCAAGACATGCAAAAATCCTAGTTTTCTGCCCTAAAACTTCAACTTTTGCTAATGAGACTTGTGGTAGAAGACTTGATTTTAGAAATTGCTTTTGAAAAATGACTAAAAGATGTGTGAAATGACTTAAAATGAGTATTTATAAGCAACAACACCTTATTTTCCTATTATTTACATTCACCAGAAATTCAAGTTAAATTAATCAAATTCCCACTCAAAATTGAAATTTCCCTCAAAAGGGACTCATTCGCCCAAGGTGGTGAATGGGTCCCACTATTGATTTTTTAAGGTGGGTTTTCAGGTTATGAGATAATTAAGTGGTGTTTGTCAGGTTTTATGTGATTTCTCAGGTAAAACGAGCCTCTAGATCAAAAATAATGGGTCTTAGGGGCCTATAAATGCTATTTTGAAGGGTAAATGATGTGAAGGAACTCAAAAGTGGGTCCAATTATGCGTAAAATTGTCTCTTTTCTCAAGAGGGTCCAATTTTCTATGGCACATTTATCTCCCACTTTAGTGCCCATATGACTCTATGTGCATATGTAAGTTAAAGGACTCTAAACGATGCACTTTATTACATAAAAGGATACTCATTCAAAAGATGGGAGAACAAAGCCCCCAATGTAGTTATCTGCACAACCATAGCATTAGGAACTGCATCTTTCAACACACATTCGTTAGTTGCCCAAAAATACTTTTATCTACTCTTAGGAATCCAATTCGAGGGTAGATGTATGCCCCCCCTTGATTTCGCTTGCTTTATGGAGGTGGAATCAAGGTAGCAATTCTATCCATATCGAATAAGAAACATCATATCATAGGGAATTTACAAGTACCATGCCACATAATGATAGATAGATGATGATTACGGGTGCAGAGTCACGATTCCAATGCATCAAATGACATCGAAAGCGGATTACCCTAGCTCCTATTATGTTGAGTTAAAGAAGATCTATGTTATGAGTTCTTTGAGAAGATAATAACCTTATGTTAATGTGTAAAAGTAAAAAGAGATGAAGAGGGATTAAAAGGAGAAGAAAGTAACTTGTCACTTACTATTTATTTTACCTTCTTGTAGCTTGAGAGTGATGAGTGAGAGAAAAATATTTTGAGCAGATGGGATTACACACCTTCATGGCTGGATGATCTTCATGAGCAGGTGGCACACGACGAGTAGTATTATGAGGTAAGTCGATTCTGCAACTTTTGCCTTGTGATTTTGTAATGATTTTAATGCATGGATAGGTTAATTTAGGATCTTGGAAAAAAAAAGTTTACAAAGTGTCCCTTTTTTTTGCAAAGTGTCCCATTTGTTTGCAGAGTGTCCCTTTTGTTCGCAAAGTGGCTTGTTTCTTTGCGAAGTGTCCCATTCTTTCGTGAAGTGTCTCATTTCTTTTTGAAATGTCCTAAAAGGGTTCTAAAGTGTCTAGGGCCATTAGAAAGGCACACTATATTGAATTTAGTACACTTGCATGATGAAATGTGTGAAAATTAAAGAATTTAGATGAAATTTAGAGCATTTTGTGATGATTTTGATAAGTCCCCACCTAGTCGCGACAACGGCTAGGGGAAAGACAACTCACATTTCTGAGAGATCATGCGCCAACACTATCGATATTAGAGACAGAGCATTTACAGTCAGTGGGTATCTATTGGGCATATCTTATGTCACCTATGAGATACCATGATGCCATGCTTATGGCTCTGTGCAAGCATTAGGATGCTGATACTTGTACCTCTCATCTTCCCACCGAGGAAATGATGATCACTCTTGATGAAGTACACTACATTCTCTGATTTCCCATTCGGGGAGAGTGGGTATATTTTTGGGGGGATCAGTCATGCCGGGAGAAGAAGAGAGATATGCAGTATTGTCTAGGTGGGCCTATACATGATGAGCGAGTTAGAGCATGGATCAAGCTTCCCATGCTACTGTATTTGCGAGCTCCTATGGTTAGATGGATTATGATGCACCCGGTGGCACTGGTTCTCAATCCAGATGGACGAGCGACACACTTGGATAGAGGACTAGTACACTTGATACGAGGGATGTATGAGCAAAGGATAGTCTATGCTTGGGGCCGTTGCATTTTAGCACACTTGTATTATGATCTTGGCCGGTTTATTTCAAGAGATTGACAATATGCTCCATTGTACGCTTCTATAGGTGTGGTGCCTTGAGCATATCACATGTACTAGGCCTATTGGATTCCCTTGTGCTATAGCTGCAAGATATCCATGAGCATTCAACTATCCTTTGCAATGCTTGTGGTAGTATGGGGATTTACACTTTTGGAGGGTGAGATTTGACTGACTGCAGGAGGACGAGATCCTATGGAGACCTTATCTACTCACTCTATAGTGGCCAAATCCCATCGGACAATTACGGAGGATGCAGATGGATAGGTATCTAGCTAGGAGGCATGACTATATTGTACGACCTTTCTATTATGCGCTAGTCATGCAACAGTTTGGACAAGTGCAAACACCACCGAGGGCGTGCCCCTTCATTAGACAATCAGTGCGGAGTGCCTAGAGGCCAGGTGATACTGTTCGGCTGACTATAGATCATGTTCGTGAGAATGATTATGATGATTCAGATCATGACCAGCCACCAGCATCTGACATTGATGATGTCGGCAACATAGATGAGCATGAGGAGTGGTGGTCATATGCACGACCAGCTCCTGTGTTCCCCATGGATTTCCCTATAGGTGATGCAAGACCAGCACCAAATGAGGGTGATGAGCCAGAGGAGAGAACAGAGGAGGTACGATATAGGCTAACAGATATTTTTATAGATGTTATTGATGAGGAGTACCAGTTCGATGTTGATCTTGACTATGAGGACCAGGATGGAGGAGAGGAGGATGAGGAGGAGGAGGAGTATTATGAGGAGGATGATTATTATGAGGAGCCACCCCTAAGCGAGGGTGATGGGGTCTAGCTATTAAGGATCGGTACGAGCATGGAGAGTCCTCACATACTTACAGGACCAGATCACGGGTAGTAGCTACAATAGATATTGACACCCAGAGTTAGAGAGAGGCTAGCACATCCTTAATGTCCCCCAGAGAGGATGAGGTTGACATTCCTCATGCATCTGGAGACATAGGTGATGATATTTGATTTTGTGCATGTCCTTTAGTGATTTTATGCTTTATATTTATATATATCATGATGATGTGTTATTGATTGTGTACATTGTCTATCTTGTAGGAGCAATGAGAGACTGGTGAGAGTTCTATCATCAGGCTACCACAAAGATAGTGCATGCATCCATCGACGAGGAGGAGATGGATCCTGACTATGTGCCCCACTGATTGTGGAGGAGGAGCCAGAGTCACTCAGACCTTTTGCGAGGTTACGGGTAACATATGAAAGTGTGAGGAGACAACTCCATCATTCTGAGAGTGCACTACAATCAACACAAACCTCAGCAAAGGTAGAGAGACTACATGTAGAGCTGGCATAGACATGAGCAAAGAGGGATCAAATGGCAGAGGAGTGGCTTGTAGCTGTTGGTTGGGTACAGGGTTTGGAGTATGCACATAGACTCGTTAGTTCGCGATCATGATCACACATGACCATCTCAGACAACTAGGGATTGGATCATGAGTGCTAGATCTTGAGGGGTCTAGCTCTCATAGACCACTATGACTTTTTATATGATACTGAGATGTATATAAAACTTTGATATATATATATATATATACAGTTGATGTTATTATGATGTGTTTCTTTGTGTGGATGTTTAAATGCAATTTTTGATTAATTAAATGACTAAAAAGTATTTAATTAATGTTGACATGATTTAACAAGATTAAGGTGATCTAATGTAAAATGTATTGCAATTTCACTTTAGATATAACATTGATAATTAGAAAAGAATATGTTAAATTAAATACATTGATAAGGATCTAACTTAACATAACATGAATGTGAGTAGTATAGGGCCTAAAGCAATTATAAAATGAACTTAAATAATTACCTTAGTGTTCAAGACAAACACAAAATTAGTTGTCAAGAATGAAGCAATGTGAAAGCTATTTAGAATACTATTAAATAACTTTAAACAACACTATTCTATCAATCATACTATTCAGAGGGGTCAAAGATAATACTGACACAAATGCATGGCATTAATAAGTTCCTTAAGGGGCGTTCCATCAAGTTGCGTTAAGAGATAAGCACCAGACCCATAATTGGTATCAACTATGTAAGGTCCTAACCAATTAGGGTTGAACTTATCTTTATCTTCATTGTCAGCACTAGTATTGCGTTGATTTTCAATAAGAACAAAATCTCCCTTGCAAAACGACTGAGGGATGACATGAATGTTGTGTTTGCATTGTAATTGTTTGATGTGAGCTCTGAGATGTTTGAGAGCGTTAATGTGCTATTCGTCGAGCATCTCAAGTTGATGTAATCATTGATCTTTATAAGTGTCATCGTCAATAATATCTTGGAGAGAAACTCACAAAGTAGGAATTTCTAACTCCGAGGGCATAATCACATCAGTGCCATAAACAAGGTTATAAGGGGTATTTCCTGAGGATGATCAAACATTAGTTTTATAAGCCCAAAGTGCATAAGATAGTTGTGTATGCCAATCTTTATGATGCTTGGCTACAATTTTCTTGAGGATTTATTCGAGAATCTTATTAGTATTTTCAGCTTGTCTGTTGGATTGTGGATAATATGGTGTGGAAAAGCGATGTTGAATGTTTCAAGAAATTTTTGAACTTTGTTATCTTAAATGGAGTTTCGTTGTCGGAAATAATTTCGAAAGGAAGCCCAAAGCGAGCAATTATGCGATCCAAGATGAATCGACAAATTGCTTCAGCATTTGTAGAGCAGAGGGGAATAGCTTCCACCCATTTCATGAAATAGTATGTTGTGGTTATGATAAATGTATGTCCAGCAAAAGAAGGTGGTGAAAATTTTCCAAAAGATCCAACCCCCATACTCAAAATGGCCAAATGGGAACATTGGCACAGAGATCAGCAATAGGAGTGTGGATCAGATTGCTATGTTCTTAGCATTTGTGACATTGTTGAACGTAGGTGAAGAAATCCTTCTCCATATGTCTCCAATAATAACCCATACGGATAAGTTTATGTACTAATGAATGACCTCAGAAATGTCCTCCACAGGCACCAGCATGAGCCTGTTCAAGCGCTAAAGGGATTTCAGAATCTTTAAGACATCATAATAGGAGACCATTAAAAGATCTTCTATACAATGCGTTTGTAAGGATCACATATTTAGCCATGATTTTACGTAAAAAAATTTGAGTATTTGTTGTGGTAGGTTCGGGAATGGTACCATCTTTCAAGTAGTTGTATATTGTATCATACCATTCACACGAGGCATCTTGAGTTATCGCCAAAATTTCTTCTAACGGAGTATCAATTGAAGGTTTCGTGATGGGATGAATAACAAAGGTGAAGTCTATGGAAGGATCGTGTGGGGATATAAGAGAAGCTGCACTCGCCATTGCATCTGCATGTTGATTGTCTTTGGGTGGGATATTATCAATGGTGAACAATTCAAACTTTTTCTAATAGTCTCATTATAATATCCTTGTATTTTGATAATTTGTCATGTTTAGTTTGATATGTACCATTGATTTGTTTGATGACCAATTGTGAATCGCCAAAGATCTTGATATGTTTAGCATTCATTGTTAAAGCAGCTCGCAAACCTACGATCAATACCTCATACTCAACTATATTATTTGTGCATAGGAAATTTAATCGATAAGACAAGGGAATAGGTTTTTCGTTGGGTGGAATTAGTACCACTCTAGCACCAAAACCTATTCTACACTTAGATCCATCAAAAAATAATTCCCATGGTTTAATGTCAGAGGTTAAGACATGATCATCAGGAAAGGAATCATGAGTAGGTAAAGCAAAAGGAGAAGGAGCGTCAACTAAGTGATTGGTTAATTCTTGGCCTTTGATTGCTTTTTGTGAAACAAATTTAAGGTCAAACTCAGTTAAAAACATCACCCACTTAGCTAAGCATCCCAAGAGATCTATTTTGTTGAAAATATGTTTAAGAGGATCAAATTTTGTGATGACTTGTATTTCAGCATTAGTAAATAATGTTGCAACTTACTAGTAGCGAATACAAGAGCCAAACATTGTTTTACAATTGGTGAATATTGTGTTTCATAATCAATTAAGATTCAGTTAATGTAATAAATAGGGTTTTCTTTACCTTATTGTTTTGTTGAGCCAACAATGTTGCAAGAGCATGGGCAGATGCGGCAATGTACAAGATAAACGGTCTATTTGGTACAACAGGTTTTAAAATAGGTGGAGTGGCTAGGTATTCCTTTATACTCTCAAAAGCTTGTTTACAATCCTCATCCCAATCAAAAGGTACACCCTTTTTAAGGATATGTGTGAAAGGTAATGTGTGATCAGCTAAAGATGCAATGAAATGACAGATAGCTTGAATTCATCCTTGTAACGTGCATAGTTCTAAGAAATATTCGTAGGAGGTGGCATGTTAATGATTGCATCAATTTTCTTTGTGTCCACCTCAAAGCCTCTGTGAGATATGACAAACCCCAAAAGTTTGCCACTATCTATGCCAAAGACACACTTTTTGGGATTCAATCGCATATTGTATTTAAGTATTCGTTCAAAGATTTTTCGAAGGACATTTACATTGTCTTGTCATGTTAAAGATTTAGCGAGGATATTGTTGACATAGTCTTCCAAAATTTTGTGAATGTAATTGTGAAAGATTAATGTCATTGCATGTTGATAAGTTGTCTTGACATTCTTTAGACCAAAGGGCATCACAACCCAACAAAATGTTCCCCAAATAGATGTAAAGGCGGATTTGTATTGATCTTGATGATTAATAAGGATTTGATTATAACTAGAAAATCCATCCATGAATGACAACAAAGAATGTCTAGCAGTTGAATCCACGATCATGTCTATTTTAGGAAGCAAAAAATTGTCTTTTAAAGAAGCTTTATTCAAGTCTCAAAAATATGTGCATATCCTAATATGATTATCGGCTTTTGCAACTACAACAATGTTTGAGATCCAAGGAGAATAATCAATAGGTCTAATAAAGCTTGCATCAAGGAGTTTTTTGAGCTCCTCTTTAATACACAAGGCTATATGAGGATGCATTTTTCTTATCTTTTGATGAACGGTTTTAGTATTTTCAGTAAGGACAATGTTATGCATCACAAATTTTGGGTCAATTCCTGGCATATTAGAATATTTCCAAGCAAAATTTTTAGGAAAATCATGAAGTAAAGCAGTAGTGTCTTCTTGTTCTTCAGCATCAAGGAACTTCCCAATCTTAATAACTTTATCTTTATCATTAATGTCCATTGGCACATCAATTGTATCTCCTAAAGGGAGTGCATTGGATTTAGGACCTTCAAATTTATAGAGCTCTTCAATGATATCACTTGCTATTTTCTTGGTAACAGTCATGGCACAATGAATATTTTTCATGGAAGTAAGCGAGGATGTGTTATCATAAACACCTAACATTTGTTTCAAAGCTTCATCGCTATCAAAATACTTGCATGAAGGTGGTAAGGTTATATCAAGCAATTCAAGATGGTTGATTGCGAGTTTGTGTTTTGGTTGACTTGTTATATCGTTAATGTTCAAAGATGGTCATTGAGTAGCTTTGGTTGTTTTAGAAAAAGAATATCCCAATCCAATTTTTGTTTCTTGCGTGATAGGTTCAATAGGGACACAAATACCTTGCTCATTTTTTTCGCACCCTTTTCCAACATAGCCTAATTTTTTTACAAGTTCATAGCCTTTTCCATAAAGTCTTTCCATTTCATGTGGATTAGGCAGGGATTGATAATCTATCTCATCAAAATTTGTTGTGTATGTTGCATTATCATCCAAATTATATGAGATATATGTTTGAGACGATTGTTCAAAATTTTGAGTGGACATGATTGTTGGTTGTTCTTTTTGGTCATCTTTCTTTTGTGTGAGTATGTATTCACCCATAAATGAGGGTGTGAATTCTAAGGATCCCCAATCATCACCAAATAATTTAGATACCGATTCCTCATCATGTTGTTCAATTTCAAGAGGATCTATATTAGATGTTGGAATTAATGTTTTCAAAGGACTCGTAACACTTTTTTCAAGATGTAAGCAACTTTCAGGCTCGGGGTCTATTTCAAATTGATAGATATGATTGTTATGGACATATTTCATGATATGATGAAGGTTCAAAGGCACTGTATTCATCTCATGAATCCATGGTCGACCTAAAATAATATTATACAAAAGATCATAAGGCATGACATGGATAGGAGTTTGCAAAGTAGCCACCCCAACCATAATAGGAAAAGTAATTATCCCAAGTGGTTGCTTTGTTGTGTTGTAAAATCCTTGAATGGAGACGAAATCAGGTATTATTTGTGACCTTTCAACATCTAATTGATCAAGGATATTCAAACTACACACATTGAGAGCAGAAACATTATCGATGAGAGTTTGTTTGATACCTATGCGATTGAATTGAGCAATTATCATAAAGGCTTCATTTTGTTTGCACAACTCTAAAGGAGGAAGCTCATGTTGATGAAAGGTTAATGTCAAGATTCATTTTTTGGATGAGAGCTTCCACAACATTTAGAGTGGTACCAGGAGGAATTGCAATTTTTTTTAAGGTTGTTTGAAGAATGTTATGATAATTTGGTGAGTTTTGAAGAAAATCCCAAAGGGAAATCTTGGCAGGAGTATTCTTTAATTGTTAACAAGATCATACTCCTTTGTGTGTGGTATATAGAGAGGAGTAATAGGCATATTAGGTAAAGGTAAAGAGGGTGGGTTTGGTTGTGGCAGTTGTGGGTTGTTTCAGGTATTATATGTATGAGCAATAGTATCATTACTAGATTACTGCAACACATTGGTTTTAGGGGGGTAGAGGGTGTACCAGGGTTGGTTAGAGGGATGAATTTTATGTGAGGGTGGGTAAAGAATAAGTTTGGGTTGGATTACATTAACATCCTTGGTTTTAGATGTCTCGCAACAAACCAAAGCGGATGATTTGGTCGAGATGAAGTCCTGAAGAGACTCATCTATCAAGTGCAAATCATCACGACTAAAAGGTTTGAGGGGTAAATTATCGTCGATTGGTTTAAGGTGTTCAAGAGAAGAGTTAGAGGTGTTAATGTTCGGTATCATGATTTGGTTACAACAAACCTTAGTGGATGGCTTATGCGAGATGAAGTCTTGGAGGGCTTCATCTAAGAAATCAAAGTCATCTCAAGCAAAAGGTTTGAGGGAGACTTTATCATTAAGGGGTCTAGATGTCTCATTGCAAGCATTAGAGGATGAAGTGAGTGAGAGGAATTCGTGAAGAACTTCATCTAGCTTGTCAACATCATCACTACTAAGAGGCTTGGATGAGATGTTCTTTCTAAATTTAATCATTTGTTTGAAGGGTTGGTTTGATGTTTCAATTTTGGTGTTTTTATGCATCAATGAATTTGATCTAAAAGAACTAGGAATGAAAGCGGAAAAGGAAATTGGAAAAGAACTAAAACTATCTATGAATGCCATGAAATGAAGTAAAAATTATGCTAATAAAACAAAGACAATTGAACTATAATAGAAAAGTAATTGCAGAAAACAAAAAAAGTAAAATGGAATAAATTAAAATTTGGAAATTTTGATCAGAAACTATAGAGGGACTGATTCACCCAAGGTGGCGAATGAGTCCCAAGACAAGTATTTTTTAGGATTTTTCTAATTTTTTCAGAGTTTCTTGAAGGTTATCAGGTTTGAACAATGCAAATATAGATTAAAAATGTAGAATTTTGGAATTTTTCAATGAAACAAGATTGAATAATGAATTCTAGATGATGCTGACATGTGGTTGATTAAATATTTAGTTGTGGATATATATAAGCGATCGTTTATATCATTTTAATGTGTGTACGAAGTGTATTGATGTGTGATGTGAAAGTCAGAGAGATTATAAAGCGATTATGCATAGTTTCACTTGTGCATAAAAGGATTTGTGATGCGAAATAAAGCAGACAGAGCAGAAGAGCAGGATCAAATAGAAGGTCAAGAAAATGATTAATGTGCTTAACTGGAACTGTAATCAGACATTAGAAAGTGTTGTTTTTTCAGTTCAAATCTTTTGGATGTAATCCAAATACTTTTGTAAGATATTGAGTCTTCTTTTGTATTTGAGCAGTGAGCTCTAAACAGTGTGCCTGAATGCATGTGCATTCCCCTTTTGTAAACACTTTTTAAGTATACTCAGATCATATTTTGGATTGACCTCCACCATGGTTTTTCCCCTAACAAGGTTTCCACGTAAAAAATCCTTGTGTTGTGGTGTTGTGGTTGCTTGTTTTATGTTCATGCATCTTTCTTTTGGTTGAATGTTATAAGTACTTTAATGATCATATTAATAAATTTAAAAATTGCATAACACTGATTCACCCCCCCTTCTCAGTGTTCCTTGATTCCAACAATTGGTTTCAAAGCCTAGTTCCTTAGAAGAAGTTTAAAAGCTTGGAGAAGATCCAAGAAAGTGATTAAATCGATTTGAGTAGTCTTCAACAACAACTTTTGGTGGCACTGGATGATCTTGATCAGTCAAAATATGAAGTATGAGAATTACAGGCAAGCCTCATGAATGCTGAGAAATTCATTCAATCATTGAAAGATAAAATCAACAAGTCAAGGGAAAAGAGAAAGGAACTATGTGGTCAACTTAAATAGAAAGAAAGTAAGAACATGGAGGGTGAACACCTAAATCAAGCCTTGAAGGAAAAGACAGAGGAATGTGAAAAGCTTACCAAAGATAATGTTGTCCTGAAGCATGAGATTGAATCTATTGTGATGAGGATGACCAAGGATATTGAAGACAAAAAGAAGAATGAAGAGAAGCTTACTCAGTCCTTGAAAGAAAAATCTGAAGAATGCAACCAAATTACTTATGGATTCAATCAGTTGGAGCTTGAATTGGAAAAATCCAAAAAAAATGAAGAGCTTGAAAATCAAATTGTTGATCTCAGAGATGAACTTTCTACTACAAATGAATTCAAGGATAAGTTCAAGATTAGCTCAGCTAAGCTTGATGAAATGATTAAAAGTTAGAGGATTGAAGGTGACAAGCGAGGTCTTAGATATGAGAAAGGAGAAAGCTTTGGATCTGGACAAACGATATCGAGGCAAGGAAATTAGATGAACAAAGCTGGAAGGTATCCGGTAAGACAACATAATGCTCAAAGATTCAACAGTTACTATTTTGTTTGCAATAAATTTGGTCATATGGCTTCTCAATGTAGAAGCAAAATGAATCCAAGTGGTCCGTCATTCTCAGATCAGTTCTTTAATTGCAATAAGTGGTCATAAGTCAGTTGAATGCAAAAATATGTCAAACAACTTTTTCAATAGAGATGTCAGATGTTATACATGCAATAGATTTGGTCATATTGCTAACCAGTGCAGATCAAGAGAAAATTAATGAAACAATTGGTCTGGACAAAGAAATGTTGTGTGCTATAACTGTAACAAATCTGGTCACATTGCTAGATTTTGTAGAAGTAGGAAGGGTCCAGTAAATCAAGGGAAAAACATGCAAAAGGATGAAAAGGGAAAAGTTACTATAGATGAGATCAGGAAGCAAATGAAGAAGATATGGGTGAAGAAGAGTCCATTTGATGTAGCAAATGATTTCACACTAGAATTTGGTTCTGGTAATTCCTCTAAGAATTAATTTAAGGCCTCTGGCCTAGGGGGAGTTCTTAATAAAATCTTTTAACCCCCTTGTCGGTAGTTGGTATTGAAATGTGGTAGATAGCATTGATTGCATTAGTGATGTGTAGATGTTTTGGAATGTCTTGTAGAGAGGATTTATGCAAACTTGAAGGTCCGCAGAAGAATTTTCTTTCTCAATCTGCGAAAATAGGGTATCCGAAAGACCTAGGGCAAAAGCATTTATTACAATGAAAAATTTAGGTCGTGAATGATAAAAAGTCATTTATATCCCTCATTTGTCACTTTGCATTTTGAGAAGAAATTTGGAGAGCTCTAAAGTGAACTTTGGTTAACTTTGGCGAAGATTCAAGTCTGAAGGTGATTCGGCGATCAAACCCTAATCCAACAAAAAGGTATTTATCTGCAAACTAATGAACTTGAAAACTTTGGAAATGGCTGCTTCGTTGGTTGTCAACATTAAGGATAGGCCCCGTCCAAAATTCAAATGGCACCCATTCAAATCCATTGAAACAAAACCTTTAGGTGCATTTTCATCTGTTTGATATGGTGTTTTGCATATTGAAGATATTAGGGCATACATTCATGAAAATGTTGAATAATTAGGAAGCTCCCAGTTGTTGAATTTGTATACCAATCACATTGTGGGAGAATTTTTTTGTGTGAAACCCGAATTTAAGACATTGGAGGAGAATAAATTCATGCAGATTGTGAAATTTCCCATGTTCAAAGAAACTGCATGGCTTCGATATATATTGAGTTGAGTGCATGTCGAGTTCACATGGTTAAGTCAGCCTTTCAAGATTACAAAGGAAGCCATAAGGACTGTTAATGGTTTAAATTCATCTGATGGGTTGCCCACATTGAAAGCTGTGAAGAATCAAACAATTACAGATGCAACTAGTTCAGTGTTCGACAAGAGAGTTATGACAATTGATGATATTATTGAAGTGGATGTTAGATTTACTTCTATGGTCATTGGGTATAAGATCTATCACTCCAGCTGAGATGTAATTCTATATCCAGTACAACAATCTATGCAACATATCATATGGTCAAGGAAAATGTAGATTATGACTTGTGTGAGTTACTTTAGAGCTAGTTAATGGAGAATCTTGGAAAAATCAAGAAAGATAAGAATAATTCCTTCAAGTATGGTAATTTTTTGTGTTTATTCTTCTATTTCATGAATGAAGTTATGAGAGTTGGAAAAGTTCAATGGCAAGGTAATAAAATTGTAGCTGTTCAAATCAGAGATATCTTGTATGGAATTGGTGATATTAAATCTAGAAAAGCTGCTATCTGGGGTTACTTCAAGAATTTTCAGAATGAGATGCAAGCCAAGGAAAGGATTCCTACTTCTATTGTGGAGAAGTATAAGGACACAATTTGCTTCATGGTTGATATTGATCAATGTTTGACGGAAGTTGTTGATCCTAGAACAGTGTGGATAATGCCTATGGGTTATGAGGTTGAGGAACACATTTTGGAGCTATATGCTCAACACTTGCTAAGTAAACCTCAGGATCCGATAGAGGAGATGTTTGGTACCTTTGAGAAAAAGGGTATGCAAGTGCATGATCAATTGAAGAAACCTATGATAATTCGAAGAGTGAGAAAGGAAGTTGAAGCTTTTGCGGAATGCATGGGTATATTAGTTGAAGTTGTGAGAGAAGGTAGAAGGAAAAGAGAACAAGTTGAAGCAGGAGAGACAGCTAAAACAGAGTCTGTTAGTCCGACAACACCCTTTGCCAGATCTAGATCCACAAGGATCTCTGCTCTCTCATCTGGTCCTACAAAGAAGTCAAGTCTTGTGAAAGGTCAAGCCAAGACATCTGGTAGAGAAGGAAAGAGGAAGAAGGAAAAGAGCACAAGAATCTATGTTGTTGTTTCTGAAGATGAAGAAACTGAATTTGATGAGGAAGTAAGAGAAATTAAGCATAAGGACTCAAAGGCAACAAAAGTCACTAAGGACAAGCCCTTCGGTGAAGAGAAAGCAAGGAAAAAGATGAAAAATGATAAATCAGGTATGTCTGTAGAAGAAGTGGAAAAAGCCTTGATTGAGGATGGAAATCTTAGACCACTTTGTGAATGGTATGACACCTTTGATAGTGTTGGTCAAAGAATTCTTGAGGAAGGAACAATAAAGTATTTGCATAATTTCAATATGACTCTTGTTGAAATAATGTCTGAGTTACCCAAAGGTCTATATGAAGTTTTAGAAATGAGGAGAGTTAATGCAAGAACTGAAGAAGAGCAAATGAGAGAATGGATACTTGTTGATCTGTGTCAGGTGATGTCTATAGAAGAGATGAAGAATATTCTCAATGAAGCTAAAAGGGATTTTAAAAGCAAAACAAGGGTGAATAAGCTAATGATTAGGCAAACTAAAGAAGTTTCAAAGGATACTGAGAAAATCTTTAAGGAAATTCTATTGAAGAACATATACAATGTTGTTTCTAAAGAAGTACATGTTGAAGATGCTCCATTTGGTCTGGTAAATGAAGGAGACACATTTGATGATACTCTGAATCCTCTACATATACATGATGCTAAAATTCCTATGGAGACTAAGCTCCTAAAGTTGTGTCGGTTGAAGAAGTTGAGATTCCTAAAGCCTAGGAAGAATCAGTGACTGAAGAAAAGAAGGTTGAGGCAAAAGAAGTTCATGTGGAAGCAAAAGACACTGCAAAGGTAGTGAAGGAGTTTTTGGAAGAGAAACAAGAGGAGTTTGATTATGAATTGATTAAAGGTCCTATCAACTTGGCTACTTTATCTCCCATTGAGAAACTGAAAGTTGCATCATTTACTAAAGCTAGGGCAAGGGAAGAGATTATGAAATCTCATATTGAAGATAGTGAGTTGTTGAATATTTCATCTGGTATTCTAGAGAAGTATGCCTTCATATGTCAAGGACTCATCTAATTCTCCATCCGGTCAGTTGAAGAAACTTGTCAATTCTATAAGTACTCACTTTGAGTCACTTGAGAATTTAGCTATGGATAAGGTTCAGAAGGAGTTTGATGCTAACAGGTTCGGTAGGTTGAAAGGGATGATTACTAATGACAAATATTTTCTAGCTATCTATGTAAAGAAAATTCAAGGTGTTTTTTTTAAAGGTGGAAACATTTATAAGTCATGCTTATCATTGTCTAAGTTCACTAAAGATACTGAAAAAATGTGAGAAACATTTAGCAGATATCTCTCAAGCATTTGATCCTCTAACCGTTTATGATTGGAAAGCAAGAAGGTCAAGTTATGTCCCTACTTAACAAGGTTAAAATTTTGAAGCATGAAGAAGGAAAAATTGTTGAAAGAGTATGTGAGGTTAGAGGATTGATCAGTCCTAAGATGGAGACAATGCTTAGTGCATTGAAGGAAGCATAAGATGCTATGGCGGTTAGTGATCCGACAAACCTTGAGTCAACAGAGATGCAATATTACTTGTTTTGTGGTCACATGATTATCTTAGAGAGCCTCAAAAAGAGTTGGGACACTAGTTTGAGCTTGTTGAAGAATAATTTTGTAGATGTATTCAAATTTATGTAAGTTGTAGAAGTAAGTTTGTACATATGTAGTTTGTTCATAGTATTTTTTGTTTGATTTTTGGTATGCGGATTCCTGCCTTTTCCATTGATGTCAAAGGGGAAGAGTGGGACAGTGAAAAATGCTTTAATCATCTCAGGGGGAGTTGTGTTTGTGAAGCTTTGAAGGTTTGCAGTAGAATTCATGTTGGTATTGATCCGTCACTTAGTCATTTTTCACTAAGTGTTGCCATCAATGCTAAAGGGGGAGATTGTTGGCAAGAGACACTGCACATGTCATTTTTTTTTGTCATAGATGGAAACCCTAGTCAATGATTTAATCCACATGACAACATTTTCTCATACCAAAAGTCAGATTGAAGCTAAGCGATTAACTATCAAGCTAGAATAGAGCATCCAATAGAATTGTGTTCATCGATTCATATGCAATTTTATGTTATCATTTTGAGTTGCGGATCTCAGGGAAGGTTGTTAGATGTATGATCTATGTTTTCCTTGAATCATAGAGCCTTGTATCGGTTGTTGTGCAAGTTAGAAGATCTAGTTGATTAATTTTCTATTTATCAATGCAAAAGGCTGACTAAGTGAATGTAGCATGTTGTGGATCTTTGAGAAGTAATTGTTTGAAATATTTTATGTTCGAGCATGATGATTTTGGTCCTCACTATGTTGTGGCCAACTTTGGTTGGTGCATATTGAAAATTATTTGTGGATTGAGCTAACGATTTGTAAATATTTTATGTTTTATTGAAGCCGACATGTGGTTGATTAAATCTTTAGTTGCAGATATATATAAGCAATCATTTATATCATTTTAATGTGTGTACAAAGTGTATTGATGTGTGATGTGAAATTCAAAGAGATTGTAGAGAGATTATGCACAGTTTCACTTGTGCATAAAAGGATTTGTGATGCAAATTAAAGCAGACAACAGAAGAGCAGAATTAGACAGAAGGTCAAGAAAGCAATTAATTTTCTTAACTAGAACTATAATCAGGCATTAGAAGATGCTAATTTGTCAGTTCAAATCTTCTGGATGTAATCCAAATACTTTTGTAAGACAATGATTCTTCTTTTGTATTTGAGCAGTGAGCTCTAGGCAGTGTGCCTAAATGCATGTGCATTCCCCTTTTGTAAACACTTTTTGAGTATTACTCAGATCATATTGTGGATTGACCTCCACCGTGGTTAAAGCCTTGTGTTATGGTGTTGTGGCTGCTTGTTTTATGTTCATGCATCTTTCTTTTGGTTGAATGTTATAAGTGCTTTAAAGATCAGATTAATAAAGTTAAAAATTACATAACACTGATTCACCCCCCTTCTTAGTGTTCCTTGATTCCAACAACTTTTCCCCATGTTTATTTTTTTTTAAATCTTAAAATTTTCATGTACTAAAAACACAACTATTTTTGTCCCATGTGCCAAAGGGTGCTATAGTCTATGCCTGGAATGGCTAGATTGGGCATATGGGCCTCAACCATTTTTGGAGGAGATTGAGAACGTGGGAGCTCCACCGCCATAAGGACACCCGAGGTGCGGTAATAAATTTGAAATGATGGACCGTTGGATGGGATGGCTCAGCCATTTTTGGCAAGGCTTTAAGCAAGCTAAACTTAGAAGGGTGATCTGGACGAGGTACTCTTAGCATTGGTAATTGATCACAATGAGCGCATAAAGTGTACTCGTTCATTTTCGGCCTTGTACTGAGCTTTATGGGAATTAAATGGGGGATGGATGTGGTTTCTCCACACACATCAATAGTGTTGGTTGAATATTTTTCAAACTTGTGAGGTTTAGCAAAATGGTGATTTCAGCCACAGTGTGTGAGATAAAACTCTCCTAATTAAGGGAAGGCTCCCCCTATCTAACTAACTAAAAACAAATATGGGTGAAACGATAACATTTCCTCTTGTTTCAAGAAAGATTAAACTCTTT
The DNA here is from genome assembly GCA_007258455.2 of Sequoia sempervirens. NCBI lineage: Eukaryota > Viridiplantae > Streptophyta > Pinopsida > Cupressales > Cupressaceae > Sequoia > Sequoia sempervirens. Next base: position 607,020 of record VDFB02124521.1, on the reverse strand, counting down.
TCTTTTTTTAGAAAGGTAATATGAACTTTTAAATAAACTTTAACAGCAGCTTGCAAATAAAATCAGGAGAAAGGAAATGAAGTTTCCTGAAAGCTCAAAGACTTTCGTCACTTCCTTTGGGATGGGAAAACAGTTTCAAGCGCAAAGTCTTGAAAATATGATATCCTATCCACCCTTTTGAAAGATAATTCTAATGATAATATACAGCATAAAACAACACAAAGTCTGCAAGTATGATGTATCTATTAAGTACTACAAATGGGAATCGTTACGAGCACAAAGACTTGTAATTCTTCGTAACTTCTAACTCAAATTATGAATTCAACCTTCAACATTTATAGCACAAAGTTTGCAAATATTTCAATTGAAGCTCTCCCTAGCAATCTTCCACAATCTTCAAATAATCACAAAGTAATGCTCCAAAATGACATAAGAACACAATGGATGAGAAGTACGACTTCAACACAAAGTCTGAAATTTCCAACTCTTTGATATTACTTGAAAAAGAACAACTTATAACTATAAAGCTCAAAGTCTTTATGAGTACAAAATTCTGCAGAATTTTCTTGCTTGCCAAAAAGATACAAATTACAAGGGATCCCCTCAAGTATTTATAGGAGAGAGCTCATGAGAAAAAGGTGGGAGGATCCCAACTAACTTGAGAAATTCTCTCAACCACCAACTACTTGCAATTGACTTATTCTAAATTATAGTCTTAAATTCTTTTGACTTGTAACTTGATTACATGAAATTACAATCTTCAATAATGCGAGTAGCATGGCCACTTGCCATTACAATTTTTGACTTTGCATGTAATTTGTCAAAACAAAATTACAAATGCATAATTGAAATTATTCTAAGTGTCCAAGACACGACTCTAACTACATCATCCTTCATCTGCAATGATCTTCATGTTGCTTCAGGATTTTAGAACTTGAAGTATTCAGGATTGGTGAAGACATCTCAAACTTGGAATGAGAATTTGCATTTTTAATGATCTTTGTGTCCTTGGAAAACTTCAACCTTATCACAGGCTTGGAATAGTACCATTTCTTTAGGAAGGAAGTTCTTCTCTTCGTTGCATTCTTTTTCCATGCTTGATTTACTTTGTTCCTAGATGGTTTCATGAGGATTATTGACCTTCAAGCTGCTCCATGAATTACTGTTGTATCTCTTCTTCTTTTATTACTGATGAAGAACCCATAACACCTTATTCAAGATGAAATTGTTATAAAACAATTCCCATGCCTTGATTTGTTGGTTTGATAGATCATGTGTGCAAACAAGACTGATAAGGGAAGAGATAAATTAATGCAAAAATGGGCTCACAAGTGAATTTCAGGTTTTGGAAGGCTGATAACAAGTGCATAGTGTAATCGGGATTTTTGAAAGCTTTTGCAAGTAAAAAGTGAAAATCGGAAAAATAGGAATTCATTGCAAGTTTATTTCCTTGTGCTAACTTGTAGTTGCATTTTAGACAAAAATTCCCTACTTACAATTGATTGGAAAAAATCTCATTTTGCTTTCTAGGGCATTTTTATTCTTTTCTTCTTTTCTAGAAAATGGTAGTGAGATGGAATGATATGTGAATGTGAAATGAAATGAGATGAAGGTCAAATGGAATGGAATGAATGAAGGATGGATGAAAATGTATGGTGAATGAAAGATAACCGAAAATAAGAAACACGTTTTTTAGCCAAGAAATACATTTCTTATTGAATGGCATTTTGAATAATGAAAACGTGTTTAGAAATGAAGGTATTTGAAGTGGAAAAGCAAATGTATGGCGTATGAAATGAGAATGACATTTTTTAAATGAAATGAAAGGCATTTGAAAATGAAAAACGTGTTTTTAGCAATGAACGTTTCCATCAAATGCAGATTCAAACTCACACAAAGGTGCCTTAATAACAAAAGATTTCAAAACATTAAAATAAGAGAAACAACAAAAATAAAGAGGAACAAATCTGCAACAAGGGAAATCGGGCTTTCAAAAGGCCATTACAAGTTTTCTCTGAATCAAATTGGACTTTTAAAGACATATTACAAGCTTTAAAAACTCAAATCGGGCTTTTCAAGGCACTTTACAAGTTAATTTTTCAGAAATCGGGTTTTTTATGAGCAAAAACAAGTAAAAATAAAAGAAGTCAGAGCTTTTTAAAGTCATTGCAAGTCCACTTAAGTGAAATCGGGCTTTTTTCGAGCCTTTGCAAGTGTTTTTAAGTAAAATCGGAACTTTTAAGAGTGATTGCAAGTAACTTAAAAAGTAAGTCAAACCTTTTAAAAGCAATTACAAGCAACTTAAAAAGTTAAAGTAACTTGCAATGAACTCAAAAAGTTCCTATACTTGTAAGTGACTTAAAAAGTTCCTAAAAAGACTTAAAATGAGAAAATAAAAACAAAATGACTTGCAATAGGCACAAAAAGTTCCTATTATTGACTTGCAGTCAAGCTCAAAAACTCCTACTTGCAATGAAGCCATAAAAACCCGAAATGGACCAAAAATGTAAAGAAAATGACTCAAAAACTCATGAAAATGATCAAGAACAAAGAAAAATGGATATTCAAGGGGACCATATACCTAAAACTGATATTTTCCAGCATCTGTACTTCGTAAAATGTTCCTTAGAAGGGAAATTCTTCAAATTTTATCAAAATTTTGATAGGTTATCCCAATTTTTAATAAGTAAAAAATTAGGGACAACAGATAGTACCCAAAGGAGCTACCTCACACAGCCAACCATTATTGCAGGAATGGAGAGGAGTCTTATTTATACGACACTACGGTTGGCAATCAACATCAAAACATGGGCACACCAATTAAATTGAAGACCTCAAAGAAGGAGGCGACTTTCTTAGGGTATATTTCAAACCTACATCTAAAGAAGATATGTCTAAACTAGGACATTCTTTGTCTCAAATAAGTGAGGATGGTGTTGGGGAGAAACTATTGTTTCTCGCACAACCGCACTAGAGCTAATTCTAATATATCGTCACACTTCCTTGCCTCCTTATTGGATATGAATGTGCCAAAGGATAGATGCTTGTTGTTGTTGTGCTCAGTGTTCAAGGGATCAATCTTGGTTGATGATTTACACATGGTGGCAGTGGCTCTTCCAGGAGTGGGGATACCATGGTCAGATGACATGGTGTGCATGTTCCAACAAGGAGTGGAAGTTTAGTGGCAACCATTTATAATGGGGATGAATGACAATGAGCTTCAACAACATCGAAGTTGGGCCTCTCATGGTTACAACTTTCTTTGTCACAGGTTGGGTGTGATAGAGGTAGGTGGGATCAAATGGTGCCATGAATTTGCAAAATTGGTTAGAATAGGATGCTTCTACGAGGAGGATAATTGAAGATGCAGGGTTGGAATTTTATCTCTCTCTATTTTTTATGGCAGATGAAAAATTGTGAATGTAATAGGGGTCTCTCTATTTGTTGGCGGATGGCCAAATGTATGTAATGCTACGCTCTGCGCCATGCCAATTTGAGGACTAAACGATGTAAATTTTTTGCTTTAATTAATATAATGCAACCTCGGCTGTGTATTATGTATCAAAAAAAAAACACAACTATTTCAATAGGACACAACTTTTTGTCTTGATTATTTGTCTAAAAATAGAAAAAATATATCATATTGACATGCAATATGTCTTGTAGTTCATCATTAAAAAAAAAAAATTAAAAATTAAAAAAGTAATAAACCTTATATTTTGGTGTTGATGACCTACTTTTAGTTAAAATAACAAATAAAATAAAAAAAAACTAGTTTTTTTTTTTTTGAAAACTACACTCATAGATCTATAAAAGGATATTTTTTTCATAATTTTACTTTTTGGTAAATTGGCCCTAAAGTGACGTTACATGTATATGGACACTTCTAGTTGAACAATTTGTGACTTTAGATCTAATTTATGTAGAATGAATTCATCTAGAATATATGTTTGACCAAAATTCACTTTCAATTGGAAATGATTAAATTTATCTATGCTAATAAGTCTGCATAAAGTGGGACACAACTTTGAAATTTCACTTGAGTGCTTTTTATGGACACTTCAAAGAACAAGGAGACTTTGTATCCCTCTTGGACTAGATTTAGAAAAGTAAGCATGCTTTGAAAGTGGTTCCATTCAACTTCAACCTCCTTAGAAGACCTAGGAAGGGATCCCTATTTGTATTTGACCATTAAACGATACAATTTTTATTATTTACCTTAAAGCTATTAACCCTAACATATCTTTAATGATTCTAGTTATGGGATCAACATGCATCATTAGGGCCTTTTGACTTTCCCTACAAGATAAAAATAGCTTGATTTGGTGAGAAATATCATTCCTTAGCTTGCTATGCCCATTTACCCTTATCCCTTCCCCTTTCCTGTAAGACAATCTATTATTCTAATGTATAGACAATTCTTGCCTTGTAACACAATTCTTATTTCCCATGCTTTATTGAAAGAGGCATCCTCTTCCCTAAGCTTAAAAAATGTAGAGTTTCAAAATTATTTGATAGAGAATATGTCAAGTATATCCAACAAGTTGACCATCTTGGATGACACATCAATGTCAATATTTCCATAGGAACTAACTATACAACCATACGAGGCATCAACCATATTATCAATAATCTTAGTGTCACATTTATTGGTTGCTCTACCAGTGCTTATAGTTGTAGGATCCCAAATCCATAAAGCCAATTCATTCTCTAAGTGTCAGGGGTGTCAAATTTTAAGAAAAAAAACTTCTACCTTATGATCGACAAGGTAACAAAGGACCAATTTAATAGGTGGACAAGACCTTCTTCAACTATAGGCTCAATTATACCAAGGGTGATTCCCTAATGGTATCCTTAATAAAACTAGTCATAAATCAAGATGAACAAGTTAAAAATGTTGTAGTAGTACCTAGTTTACACTTGATCCTAAAGGGTGTCACTACACCAAAAACTAACCTACTACACATAAGACCTCTTATTAATTTTATATGAACATCATTGCATAAAAAAAAAGGACATGGGTATGCATGATATGATTCTCTTAAGGTAAAATACTTTAGGCTTGCTATATATGTTTCCCTAGGTAAATCATTGGATCTTGAAGTGCATTTAAACTATTATCCTACTCCTAATTTACTGGTGAATGATATTATTAGTTTAATTGCATGGTGAATCATTACTTCTAGAATTAGCTCCTAATCAAGTCAAATAATGGGCTATTGATAAACATCATTATTGATTGGGGCATCCACACCATGTTCACTCATGGTTCACTCAATCGAACTAGAGCTCATATACCTCATCTTTAGAAAGGAGTCAAGTTGCCCCTATGTTGTAGTCAATTTGGGATTAGAATAAGGCCAAGAGTAGTGGACCCTATATTTATATATGGGGTTTCATTTGGATTCCCTTGCACCTTTCTATTATATTTCATTATATTATATTTTATTCTATATTAAGGGTGAGTAGGGCTATAGCCCCTACTATAGAAAGGGGTATTCATCCATTTGGGAATCTTATTATCTAGATAGGGACCCTCCTTTATATAAGCATCCATTTTAGAAAGTAGGGTATCTAGCTCACCTACATGTAGAATGCAGGATCATCTGGATCTTTTGTCTTACAAGGGCAAAGAAGCCCTACTCTACAACTATCTCCAAATGGGAGGATATAGTTTCCAGCCACTATAATTATTCCCCACTTGGGTGGGAGGGAATATAAGGGGTCTTCCTCCCACCCAAAACTACTTCTCCCACCCATCCCATCCCTTCTATTCCCTCCCACCCCCGCCCACCTGTATATATTTTCACTCCTACATGTGAGGTGGCCTCTATAATGGGTGAAGGTCTCATCAAGAATGATAATAAGACTTATGCTCTATATTTATTGGAATCTAGATCAACTACAATTCCTACTTGACCTGACCCTATGATTTCCTCCCACCTACTTAAGTTCTTGACTCTTCTCTTTAAACAATTAGAATTCTCCACAATTAAGGTAACTCTCTCTCCATTTCTCTTAAGTAAGGGGGATATAGTAATGTTGGGGTAACCCTTACTATATAAAGGGCCCTACCTCCATCCTTAAGTGGGGAACTGCCCTACCATAGCTATTATAGTTGGGTAATGGGCCCTCAAGGAACTACAATTTCCCTTGAGGTGGGTGGATGGATATAGTTGGTTTGAACTTCATTCAATTTCTCCTCCCCACAACCCCATGGTAGGGGATAAAAATAGTAAAAGTGTAGAGTGTAGCTTTACTTATGATTGTAAAAGGTCTATTTTTTCCTTCCATAGTGCTAGCTAGTTGCGGTGCATTAAAATTGGGGCTTCTTCTCTTCTATATAAAGATAAAATCAAAGATAATTAGCAAGTTCAATTTATTTATTTTTAAAGAGTGAAATTTTATTTTAAAATATAGCTCATTCATGAGAGTCTTCATTCAATAGATATCACCTATCCACATCCATAGACTATGTGTGGTAGTCTCCTCTAATAAATTTAAGAGAACAAAATCCATAAGATACAACCAAATGCTTCCCCATAACTTCTTGCATATCTTTGTCTAAAATTTATGAAACACATCCAAAATATTTAGTTTATTTTCATCTCTTTGTTAATCACTCTCTTCTAAAATACTATCAATTTCTAACTTGCACATCTTGTACCTAAAACCATTGAAATTCTTAATTTATGACTAAGACATGCTAGCCATAGCTTCCATCAACACATATTTGTAAAAACAACAAAAATAAACACTCTTATTAAAACAAAAATCCTCACAAAACTTCTAGAAAGACATCCCTCTTAGATCAAAAACATTAACCTTAATACCAAATATTGAAAGAACTAGTGAACAATAAGAGTGAGTATGATTGTAAAGTGTGCAAATTTGATTAACACAATTAGAGGTGCATGTGATTAACCATAAAATTTAAAAAATAACATATATAAGCATATAAAATAGTCATAAGAAATTAAAAAACACATATGTGGAGAAACTCTTTTGGAAAAAAATTCATCACTAAAGAAACACTAAGCTTGTATTAATCAAGTAGAAACAATACATCAATAAAACATACAATATTCTTTAGTCTAAAACCATTAGAGTAGCATGAGATTACATGTGAATGAAACATAGGAAAAGGAGGTATGTGATCCAAAATGGAATGATTAAAAGGATGTATGATGCACCTACACAAATTTCTCTATTTTCATTAGGAAATGAGATCCCCAAAGGTAGGATTGACTTTCAACCCTTAGGTGAGTCAACCCTACTGGGAGATCTGTTGTTTTCTTTATGACATAAAAGTGTAAAATATGACTGAAATGCACTTTTGGGAGATAGAAATAAAATTCCTAATGAACTCAATTGTACAATGTAAACCTTGGAATGCATATTTAAAGCATAATACTAACATAAACAATAACTTCTAGGTAGATCTCGTGATAAAATGATGTGTACCAATCGCCAAAAATGTTGCAAAGTGTCATGTTGGGACTCATTCACCTAAGGGTGAATGGGTCTTTGTACAAGGTTTTTCCTCAACGTCGAGGGTCCTTTGGTGAGAGATTTGAGCTTTCGTTTTCCCTAAATTTCACTATCAGATAGTCAAAAATAAATTTTGAATATGAGTTTTCATGGCTTGACAACAATGATGACAACAAATGCAACTTCAAAAAATTACTCCTTTTAGATCTTCAATTCTTCTTCCACCTACAAACTTGCACATACACAAAGAGAGGGAATTTTTTTGTTTTTGGTGAATAGGGGTTTGCTTTTTTCAAACCCAAATTTGGTAATTAAACCTTGATAATGAAATAATGATCAAATGCAAGGAATGATGAATGAACAAGACTTGTTGCAACTCACCAAACCCTTTAATGGCTTCCCTTAGAGGACTAAAGTCTAACACATCTCTCTAAGGATTGGATCTTACATGAAATGGATTGATTGGATGCTTGATTTGACACTTGATTTGATGCTTGAATGCTTGAAACCTACATCGCAATGTTAGATCCAAAAACATCTATGAACACACATAAATCTTGACATCATGATAGGATCTCGAATGCTACTATAGATGATTGATAAATCTGCTCTTTAATGCTCTTGACAATAATCTTTGTTCTTGTGAAAATTTCCTTAATGCAATGATGTTGCTTAGAATTGAATTGATACAAAGACCTTGTATTTTTCCTTAATTACCTGAAAATTAAACATCGCAAGCCGACCTTTGCAATGTGAAATTAGATCATTAAAATTCTGCCAAAAACATATTAGAAAATGGGATCCAAGACTTAAGGAGGACCCATTTTCCCTTGGGTGAATGGGTCCTATGCCTTAAACCTAGTACACACATTTTACAAGATGTGTAATTATGTGTAGGCATTGATTAAATGTGGGTTTCTCTTTCAGAAAATAAAAATAATGAGGCTTGTGAATGCATAATTAGGATAATTAAAGGCCTAATTATCTTCAATTAATAAAGGGGATGCAAACATAGTGTTAAAATGTAAAGGAGTACATTTTTTGACACTACATTTAGCCCCCACTTTAGTGAGAGTATGAACTTGCACTCAAATTCATACTAAAGTAGACAAGTAAGTCAAGAGAGGTTTAATTGTACAAGTGTTGGAAAGATAAGATGACAAAGGTCAAGGAGGGTGATCAATTGCCCAAGGTATAAGATCTCATGGCAAACCAGGAAAGGCACAAAGATACGCATGCTTTTAATAGCAACACAAGATGTAGAATCACGCAATGTCAAAATTAATGTGAAAAGAAAGAAAAGGAAGGATGGACTAGTCACAGTTGCATTGTTGTCCATAAAAATGCATTCGCAAGTGACAACCCATTGTCCACTATGCAAAAAAATATACTCATGAGGGCTAGTGAAATCCAATGTCCACTAGGTGAACCCCAAGAAAGCAAGAAACACACACTAGGTCAGTATGTACCCACAAAAGGTGGTTGATGGGAAAGTCATGCCAGGTCTACAAGCTCTCATACATCAACCATACCAAAAGTTATACCTCCTAATAACTTTGATAAGGTGCCACAAAAATTATCAAAGGTTCCTCAAGGATATCAAGTTGTATTATGCTAGACACTCGTGAAAAACCAAAGGCATCAGTGGCAAGCAAGTTGTGTTATGCTTAGTGGCCATGGAAAAGTTTTAAATGCAATAGGATAGGATAATCAAAGGGGTTTTTCTTAGTTCATGAAAGGTCCCACCTTAGGGAACATCATGCTTAATATCACCATCAAGAGAGGACTAGTTGAGAGATAAAAGATTCACACCTTAGGGAATGCAAGCCATAGCATTACCACTAAGAGGAATTTCATATGCCAAGAAAGGTCATGCTCTTGAAGGGAATCAAACCCAATGTCACCAAGAAGACACATCACATGAAGTAAGAAGACCACATTTTGAAAGAAATATGCAAATAATGAGCGGGGACACATATACCCCCACTTTAAAGAAATTTCCAAACACCATGCTGTGAGAAATTACTTTAAAGTAGAAAAATGATAAATGTCAATACATGAGAGATTTATTTGGAAAGCCCTATGTAAAACATATGTTTCCAAAATAGAGCTACATCATGAAAGGAGGTTTCCCCCCATATGCAATTCTAAGATAACACATAAGGGATCCATGGATTTGGGCTCAGTGTATGTCTTTGCTACAATGATATAATCAAGCTTGAAATTGTCACCATTCCCCAAATAACTCATGGAACAATAAGCACAAAGGATGAATGACAGGTAGAGAGAGAAAAAAAACAAAGAAGAATCCTTTTGGGTTGACATGGAAGAGATCTAAATGTCTTGACGCTTTGCATCGTCTCCAAAGGGAAAACACAAGACACGTGAAAAGATAATGGTTATGACACTTAGACAAATGTAGATATAAATAGAATAATGTCATGACATATTTTCTTCCTTTGTATCCTTGTACCAATGGAGTGACAAGGGTTACAAGACATAATAACCTGACCAAAATAACCCTAGACAGAATAACCCAGTCACAATAACCTAGAGTCATAATAACCCAAGCCAAAATAACTCATGGTCAGAATAACCCATGGACAAAATATCTCCATAAGAATATAGAGAGAGAAAAACAAAAATTATAAATTACATGGGTTATTTTGTCCATGGGTTATTTTGACCACGGGTTATTCTGTCCATGGGTTATTATGACCTTGGGTTATTTTGTCCTTGGGTTATTATGATGGGGTTATTGTGGCTGGGTTACTATGTCCTGATACCAGTGACAAGGGTCATCCAAAGAAATTCCAAACAACATGATACAAGGGATCACATTACACGCATGCAATCACAAAGAACATGAAAAGAAGAGAAAGAAAAGACTAGTATGGCACATGTGAGTCAACCTATAGCAAGTCATCTACATCCCAATCTTTTTCATTATATGCAAAAGACAAACAACTAGCCAAATGGAAAATGACAAGTGTCATACTAGGAACATCACCGGGTTCAACATGTGGTGAGTCACTTTTTATAAGAGGATTATCATGGCTGTTATCATTTAAATTCATGGAAGAGGAAAACAATAAATTTAGCTCATTATGCACTTCCCCATTAATCTTAGCATTCTCATCATCATCATCCAAGTTAATCATAATAGGAGGCTTAATGATGATGTCCACTAAAGTTTCATGTTGTTGTTGTTGTGGAGAAGGTGGAGAATCATCATGTATTGCTTGAGTTTGCTTGTCAATTAGAAGAGAAGAACAAAACAAAAAAACCAAGATCAAACACAAACTCAAGCAATAGTACGACATCTATGCCTACTCTCTTTAGAATTTCTATTTCTTCCCACAAGGGATGAACATAAGGAACCATCAAGGGTTGTTCAATCACTTTCTCTTTAGCTTTATAAACTTGTTTGATCTTAGGAGGCACAACGGGAATGGTATAGTTATCTCTTGGTCTCTTATAGGAAATAAGCAAAGGATTTTTCATGGATTTGTGTTGGGTACTTGGAAGGGCTTTTGGTTCAATCTTGACTTCATCAATGATAGGAGGCTCAATCATGGGTTGAGGCATGTTGCTAAGAGATAATTCTTCTATGCACTTTGCCTTGAATTTTTGATAAGATTTTTAAAATAAGTCCTCATGAGGCTTAATAGGTTCCAAAAGTTTGGTCCAAAAGAAATCCAATGAGAAATTCCCACATGAAGACACAAGATTAAAGCCATTATGATGCACAGTAAAGATGTCATTGCCAAATGGAAACTTTAAGCATTTATGCACTACCGACAGGATGAAATCCATGGAGCATAGCCATGGATAGCCAAGCTTCACACATAATTGGTCCAATGATGGGATGATAGAGAATGAGACATTCAATTGTTTCGATCCAACTTTTAAAGGAAGAGTGATCGAACCTATTGTAGGGCAACCAAAATCATTATGTGTTTTGATCCATGCTTTTAGTTGTTCATAAGAATCTTGATAAAGTTCATGCAAAAATAAGAATTCCTCGGTGATCACATTCTCTATGCACATGTGATCAATTAATATCCCATTAGTAGGCTTGTCATTGATTCGTCTAGCAATTTAAAGAGGATCATCAGGTGCACGTTTGATTATGTCATTTTATGAGAAAGCAATGCTCATAGACAAGATGGTTTAGCCATTATGAGGTTGAACACCAATGAGGTTAACCATAGTATTTGTAGAATCATCCTCATTATCACTCATGTTATCATCAGTCATGTCAACATTCATCGCATCATTATTGGTATCATTAGCTTTCACAAATGATATGTTATGATTTGGCACGAGATTAGTAAAAACTTACAAATTTTGGTTGGGTGGGGCAACAAACTTATTTCCTAGATCATTAACACCACCAATTTGGATGTGATTAGAATCAACAAGGTATTGCATGATGTGTTTAAGACACTTAAAATGTTTCGTATCATGTCCATTTTGTTAGTGACAATGGAAAAAGGCATTAGCATTATAGTTCAGAGGTAGAGGCTTATTTGGATCAATGGTTCAGACGGGAGGTAAGGTAATGGGGTTCTTACCCATGAGTTGCAACATGATCAAATGAAGGGCATCAGGTAATGGGGCAAATTATCTTAGCTCTCTGAATTGATATGGAATTTTTATTTTTATAGCAGCCACTTGAGACTTAACATGTTGACTTGTTTGAGGTGGGTTTATCTGTAAAAATATCTTATTTTGTATCTTGAATGGTTGGAAATTGTTATGAGGCACGAATTTGGATTTGTCAGGATGGTTGGAAGGAGTTTTCACTTCACGATGGTTAATTGAATTCTGATAGTCAGGAAGGGTCGTGCACAGATATGTAAAGGAGAAAAATTTCATCATCCCAAGCTTGTGTTGCATTTTTTTTTTATAAATTTTCAATGAACATGCTTTGAAGATTGGTATCAAGAATCTTAATATTGATTTGTGAGTAAAGCAATTAGTATTGTGCTATAAAATCAATGATCTTTTCATCATCCTTTTGTTTACACTTCATTAAATTAGCTAAGGTCATATTGGGACTGGTGTGCACTTGGAAATGGTTGAGGAAGGTACCAACAAGCTCATTAAATGAACTAATTGAGTTATTTGGTAAAGAGCAAAACCATTCCAAGGTTGTATCTTTTAAAGACCTAGGGAAGAGTTTACACAAGGGCTTATCTTCGAAGATGAAGTCACTACATAAGGTTGTATATGCTGAGACATAGTTACTAGGATCTCCTTTACCAACATATTTCTCAAATCTAGGAATCTCTATACCTTGTGGCATTTGTGCTCTCAATATCTCCAAGGATAATGAGTTTCTTTTGGAATATTGTGAAGGTTAGCCACTTTGATTTTGGTTCAATGTGGAAATTTGTTGTTGGAGGGATGAAACATTTTGCAAAAGTTGGTTAATGATGGAATCATTGGTCGTGTTTTGAGATGGATGTGAATATGGTGGAGGTGTATATGTATTTGGAGGACAAGCGAATTGCAAGTTTGTGAGAGGTGATGGATTAGGAGATATGCGATTTAAATTCACAAAGCTAAAGGGATCCCCAATGGAAATACTTAAGATTGTATTGACATTCCTAGTGGGTTTCCTTGTTGTGATAATAGCTGAATGAGATTATGTGGGAATAAAGGCCACAGTTGTAGAAGGAGGAATTTGATTTCCACCTTAACTTTGAGTGTATCCCAAATTTTGAGCACGACTAGCCATTGTAGGAACATGATTGTCAATTATATGAGCTAGGCTATGTGTAATTTATATTCCTTGTTAATTATCAAGCATTTTCCTCATGTTATCTATGACACGAACCATAGTACCAACAATGTATTCAACACTCACAAAGTTTTGCATTTTTTCTAAGGCTTCATCCATTTGTTTTAGTTTCTCTTGAGGGACATTGGAAACCATTGTGTCAACATCAGTTACATTGGTTGTTGGTAGAGTAGTCGTGGGAAATGTGGTATCAAGGTTATGGTCCATAATGGGTTGAGTAGTGTCAACACTATGAGTGAAAGAGTTAGAAATCTCAAGATCCATGACAGATGTACTAGTGCGAGATGGCATGAGTCTCAAACTACATCTCACTAAAGTATTGGCAATAAGACACAAGGTTATGAAGTTCATACAAGTTTTACCAAACCCAAGTGCACCAAAAATAGAGAAAAGGCACTATGTAAATGTAATGAACACCCAAAAGTATGAATCACAATGCAAGTAGTTAAGAAGATTTTACAATTTTTAGATTTGAAAAAAGATAATTCACTAATATGCTATACAAAAACTTGAAAATGATGTCTTGTTAATGCAAAATTTGATTTCAAACAATGTACTTAATTTGAGCAATTGAAATTAATGCAAGAAAGTACAAAATTTTCTATTTTATGAGATTGAAACATAGATCTGACAACAAAATAAAATGAAGCAAACAAAGACAAAATGATGCCCAAAAGTTTGAAAAATCACTTATACAAGGACAAGTTCGCCAAAGGGCAAATGGGTCTTTCTATAGGGGTTGGAAAAATCAAAGTTTGTGTTTCTAATTTGATGTTCGAGTTCTCTATTCCAGGTTGTAGACTGTGAATTCTGTGACAAATTTTTCCAGTTTTAGGTGTCTTAATCCAAGTGCAAATAGTGAACAAAGTGAGAAAAGTGACAACTTTTGTAATGCAATTTTGAACTAAATTTTGAACCTAAATGATTGAAAGACACTCTTGATGCAACTAAAATGCAAGATGTATGAAGATTTAATACAATTTTTTTTTTTTTTTATGAATTTAAGTGATGAAAACATGCAAAACTAAACCCTAAATGCAATGCAAAGCACACTAATGCAAATATAGATCTATGGTTTTGAATGTCTCCAAATCTAAATTTAGGATGTTTCACATTGGGTTCACCAAATAACTTTGCAAAATTGCTCCTTTGAGATCCTCAATTCTTCTTCCACCTACAAACCTACACATACACAAAGACAGGGAAAAATGTTTGTTTTTGGTGAATAGGGGTTTACCTTGTTCAGACCTTGATTTGGTAATTAAACCTTGATAATGAAATAATGATAAAATGTAAGTAATGATGAATGAATAAGACTTGTTACAACTCACTAAACCCTTTAATGGCTACCCTTAGAGGACTGAAGTCTAACACTTCTCTCTAAGGATTGGATCTTGCATGAAATGGTTTGATTGGATGCTTGATTTGACACTTGATTTGATGCTTGAATGCTTGAAACCTACATCACAATGTTAGCTCCAAAAAAAAACATGAACACACATAAATCTTGACATCATGATATGATCTTGAATTTTGTTGTAGATGATTGATAAATCTGCTCTTCAATTGTCTTGGCAATAATCTTTTCTCTTGTGAAAGTTTCCTTAATTCTAGATGATGTTGCTTAGACTTTAATTGATAAAAAGACCTTATATTTATAGGTGTTTCCTTAATTACTTGATAATTAAACATCACAAGTCGACCTTTGCAATTTGAATTTAGATCATTAAAATGCTGCCAAAACATATTAAAAAATGGGATCCAAGACTTAAGGAGGGCCCATTCGCCCTTGGGCAAATGGGTCCTAGGCCCTAAACCTAGGACACATATTTTCCAAGATGTGTAGTTAAGTGTAGGCATTGATTTAATGTGTGTTTCTCTTTCAAAAACCAAAATTAATTAGGCTTGTGAATACATAATTGGGCCAATTAAAGGCTTAATTATGTCCAATTAATAAAGGGGATGCAAACATAGTGTGAGAATGTAAAGGAGTATATTTTTTGACACTACAGTAAATAACCATACCCCTTCCATACCAATCCCCCAATACATAGATTAAGGAGGCCAAGGAAACCACTATAAAACAATACCATGAGCCCAAATATTATCTCAAAATACTATGGTAAAAATTCTCACGAACCACTAAATGAGAGTGTTTTCCAAACTAGAAAGTAACTCCTCTTACACACTGATGAATCATATATTCCATTATAAGATGCCATTAACCCCACTTTCCCATTTCTAGGTGCTCCATTAGTGTATTAACTTGTATTGTCAAATTTTCCTATCTTGAGAAAGATGCTCCATAACTCCCAATATTTGACCTCTTTTTGTAACTCCCCTATTCAATGAAATTACAGTAATATTCCAAGGAATCAAGAGAAAAAAAAAGAATAACTAATATCCCTCAACTCCTCTTGGGGATCAAGGTTACCCATTCCAAGAAAGTTGGAGACTCAACATTATACACTAGGATTGCAATTTAATATCACACCATCCTAATATGAATAATTATGTTGTTTGGAAAATTCTTTAAATATTGGATGCTATGGTTGTTAGCATTTTATTTTGTATACAACATGTTTTTAATCCTTTTTATGATCATTGGGCTTGAGAAGATGGCTACTTGGGTGACAACGTGGATGAGTGGGTGGTTGGATAGTTGTAAACATGTAACCATTCCCATTCCATGCAACCACCCATATTTATCCTTTTGTTGTGTGGATAGAGAAGAGATAAACATCAAGTCATTTTTATATTTGGTTAGATCAAGAAAGTGACTTATTGATGATTCAATTAGAAATAAGGTGTTCGTAAAGTTATCATGTTTGCAAGAGTAGATTAGACATTGAGTAGTGTGAAGGTTTTATTGTACCATTTTGAAAGATAACTAATAGCACCATTCTCCACATATTTATACTAGATAGTGATAGGATGTTGAATGCACACTCTACTTTGCGTTTTCTCTAGACAAAATTTATGTCATGTGACTTATTTTCTTGTGTGAATGTGTAACTTTGTTAGCTATTATTTCCATTCTTATTATTCAAATTTCAAATTATTTGCAATTGATTTAATCCTTTCAAGAGTAGTTTTTAGTTTTTGAGAAAAAAAGTTAATCTAAGAATCCATATTTATTGTGCCGATAGGGTTATCAACCTATTTTTTTGTGGATTGTCAACATCACAAATAGTCAATGGATACATAAATATAGGGTTGCATCATAAAGCATAAGGAAATAGGACACAAATGTGGCTATAGTGGTAAAAAGGGCTCTGAAAATGAAAAACTAGTAATGAGACTACAAAAAGATGAATCAAACCTACATTTAATGTAAATTAAATATGAAATGAAAGCTTTAAGAAATTTAAAATATCAAATCTAAAATAACAATATAGAAGAATAAAACTCTAAGGTAAAGCCCTAAAGGTGTAAGATTAATCAAGTTCAACAAAATTAAAAGAAATAAAACCCTTGTTTTCATAATTATCCAAGGTTAATAAATATAAAAAAATGAAAATAAACATTTCAAGTTAGAAAAATAAGCTAGTTTTTAATGTGTACTTAGATTTTTAACTAAAATAAATAAATCATAAGAATAAACAAGTACCTTGGAAGTAGAGAGGAGGCTAATTTGATTGTGATAAAGGATTGATACATGAAGTTTTAACCTAGATATATAATGAATAAACTAAAAAAATCACATTATGAAATTTGAAACTATGCATTAACTTGGATTAAACCCACACTTGTGGCCTTTAACTCTCCATATATGGCCTTGACTTAGAAAGTGTGGTTCCAAACCTTTTGTGCTACTTTGATCTAATCTAGTCTTTAGAACTTTGTTACCTACAATAGATGCTCACCTATACCTACACCTACAAATAAAAGGTTTAGTGGTGATAAAAACATTATTGTAGATTTCTATGCTAGGAATAAGAAGTCAATTAGCTTAACACCTCATGCCTTAGTCAAATCCCATTGATTGATTCAAGGATTTTGATAAAAGTTGCAAGATGCATCAATCAATTTATGCAAGAAATATGTAGATAGTTGACAATGATGAAGTTCAGTGATAATAGGGGTTTGAAGCTTGATCAAAGTGTAATGAATGATAGAGGGAACTAGTGTTTTGATATTTGTTGATGTGATTGAAATGTTTGATGCAAAATAGATCTATGACAAAGGTGTGAGTGATTCTTTAAGTGTTTTAGTACATGAATAGAAGACATTTTCTTAGTGACTTATGATAAAAATCACTTAAGAGTGTTGTTCTTTTAAACATGGCCTAGGTGAACAATTTGAACTTTTTGGTGTAGGAATCGACAAATGATGGCTAGTTGGAATCAGGTCATCTTGGGGTCTTAATTAATTTTGAAATTAGACAAAGTGGGTCAAGGCCATGCGATTGTCTCTAAAGTGAATCACAACAATAGATGCTTTCTTGAATCTAATAGAAAAAATAATGATATGGGAGGAAAATATTCTTAATACGATGTTTCTAAGTGTAAATCTAAATATGAGTGAGAACACCAAATCAATAAAAATTAGATGCTAAAGAATATACTAAGAATATCAATATAAAATGATGTATAATAAAAAGAAAAAAAAATTAAGAATATACTTTTCACCTTTGCAAAAGAAAAATATCTCCATAGTATATTAGGAATCTAAAGAGAAAATGTTATTATCCCAATTACTATCAATGAAAATATCTATATATAATAAATTAAAGGGATACATTATTACCTTTTTATGAAGCACCCTTTCACTTAAAGTGGGTAAATATTGCTCCGAGAAACAACTAAGTCACGTTTTTTAATTTCTTCCCAAATGAATATGGAAATATATATTAATTAAATTTTTGAGATCCCTTTTTGGGCATAGCCGTTTATTTTAAAATCTTTAACAAAGATTGTTAACCCAGCAGATATGATGCCTCACATGGCTGCATAAATATAAACATAAACTGCTGAGGTAAAAAGGTAACGTGACATTATGCCTGGAGAGCGAAGAAGCGAAAGGAGGGCAAAATAATTGCTTGCAGAGAAAAGAAAAAGTGTTACATGTAGTGGATTCGAGAGGGCTTCACAGGGTCTTATTCAGTGACGATCTGGTGAAGCTGTTAAGTTTTAAGGTATTTTCTTCACAATTTTGTTTGTCTTATTAGATTATAGTAGAGCAAGAGCGTCGCAATTCCTTCCGTGTAGGAGGAGAGGAGATTACGTTTGCTTGTTTGTAATGCTTATGAATTCTTTGTTTGATCGAAGATTGTTTGCATAGGTAAACAATAAAATTAAGAGGAAAAAGGGTTCAGTTTCAGGCCTTGCTTGCAAATGTTCTTGTAGGCAGCACCTGTTGATGACCGTGTACGTGTCTTTTTTTTTAAATTTTAAAAAATAAAATAAATTTTGTCTTCTTTTTGTTATTGGGAGAGAAAGGAAAGGAAGGACCTAGGGAATGTGTTTGCTAGGCTTTTGGAATTGATTGAGATATGTATTGGGAGGGATCATGAAATTAATTGAAATTTCCCAAAGGTCTGTAGGACTTGCAAGACATCGGGGAAGAAGTGTGCAGCATACCTAGGAAAACTGTATAAGGTCCATTGAGTTAATTTTGAGATGGTGTCGCTTGTTGAGGTTGGATCTCCAATTATTGATATTGGTAAGTAATTCCCCTGTTTCTGCTAATCCTGTGTCTTTTGAGAAGCAGATGAAGGGTCGATGCTCCGGTTGTTCGTGTATTTGATTTTTGATTTTTTTGTAGACCGAGGATTCCATGATTTAGTGCCACTCTGTCTCTGGCGAACTCTTCCTTGGGTGCTGCCCATCTACTTGTGTCACGCCCAAGTTGATGTCAGATTTTTTTTCAAATTAGCTGTCAACATTTTTGTCTTCTATTGGTTCTTGCCTCCATGATTATTTTCTTCTGGTGCTTGTACGTGGGGTTGAATTGATTTATGTGGTGTGTGCTCCTGCTACTGATCTTTATTGCCCGCATGTTTAACTTGTGTTTTTTTTTTTCTCACATATCTATTAATTTCCAGTTGACTTCTGCTTCGTTGTAGATCTTCTGCCCACATGTAGGGTTGAATTTGTGGATGTATATTCACTCTTTCTACCGAGTTTCCTTGTCCACATGTATAGCCTGACTCTATCACACATCTTTCAGTTTCCACTTGATTTCTGCCCCAATGTACATTCTTAACCAGTGCTGATACAGGGAGTTGAATTGATTGGTGCAGTATTCTCTCTCTCCACCTAGTTTCGTTGTCCACATATTTAACTTGGGCTTTTCTCCTCCATATCTTTAATTTTTTTCTGATTGATGCTCAGGCATTTCTGTAGTTTAGTTCTCCTCTTACTCATCCACTTAATGTTTTGTTTGATCCAAGAGCTCTTCCTCCTATTTTTAACTCTTCTGCGAATACCATCCTTGGCTATAAGTTAATATCCATGTCTTCTGTCTCCTTTCGATAGCCCAGCAGTTGAATCGGATTTGCTGCTTCTAACGTGATGGATGTGTATTTATTATTAATAACTTATTTATATTTGTAATATCTGAACAATTAACCTTTTTTCTTGCAACATGTTGGTAACTTATTTATAACAGCAGCATCCTTGTATCTCCCCTTCAACATAAGGTAATAAATGGGCTGAACCTTTTTAATCGAACATTTTCCTTGCATTGTACTTGTGCAGATTGTGTTGGATAGTGCTGTCAAAAGAGGAAACATTTGGGATGCTTACATATAGCGTATACAAGGTTTCTGTATGTCACCTTATTTGGCTGGAAGGTGGCAATAAATTGCTTTTACATTCAAAATGGTCTGCAAATTGTGGATATCTAGGAAGCTGATTTGTCATGTGTTTTAAGTTTGATCAGGCAAGCTGGAGATGTAGCCAACATTTAGTGCTCTTGTTTCTCCTTGGCAAGTCAGGTATTTTTACATTTTTTCAAGACATGGTTTGTCCAATAATTTATTTAAGATGTTTTTGTATATTTTGTATCCAACTTCAGCTTCAGTTAGGTGCTTTTGTACTGCGAAGAGTTTTCTTAGCAACGTCTCACAATGAGATGAAACCATGGAAACAATTCTGTCAGGAGTTCCTAGATGGGCAATATTCAGTTCCTTTTGCATTTATGTTATTAAGATAGTGATGTTGCTTGTGACAAAATTAGGAGTCCAGAAGCTTAGTGTCTGCTATTGTTGCGCTGTCTGTGTTTCGGGTAAAACCTTTGTGATCTCTGTAAATCTTTGCATGATTCCTGCAGATTATGTTAGATGCATATGTGTGAACTTTTAAAGATCTTTGTTGCCTCTTAAATTTTTTGACAGGTTTTTCCTTAGCTGTGCAAATCAGTATTTGTTTTTGGTTATGGAGCATGCCCGAGGTTATAATCACTTGCCCATACGAAATGGTAACAATATTTCGAGGCCTTCATCAAACTATGAAAGGGTACCCCTTGCAATAAGGAATGAAGGACATTTTCAGAATACTGCTCGGAATCTTACAAGAAAATTTCAAGAAAGCTTCCATGGTGCAGGATGCTATGACAGTGGACCAGCTTCAAAGAAGAGAAGAGAAGTTTACTTAAGCAATCCAGTAAGTTTCGACAACCACCTTCCATTTGCAAGGAGATTGGAAGATGGTGTCTGTAACTCATGGGGCATTAACAACTACTCTACTTTTACTGGTAGAACAGAGGAAAGCTATTATAATGGGATGAGCTTTAACAGTAGCTCCGTTTTCTCATGGAGGCCTGAAGAAAAACTTTCTGATGTGGTAAACTCCAATAGTGGCAACATCTTAACCAGAACTGATGAATTTATTTCTAGAGTTGGTAACAACTCTGATGGTTTTGATCACTACTTATCAAGGGAAGAGATCGAGAGATGCTCCCCTTCAAGAAGGGATGGAATTGACTTACAGAAAGAAACTTATTACAGATACTCTTATTGTGCTTTTCTTCAAACTTTGGGTATGCGAATGCAGCTGTAAGTATGGATTACCCCAGGCCATTTAATCGTTATACTCTTGTTACAATTGATGAATAATGCTTTGCACTCTGAAGAGATTGAAGCTAGTTTTATGTGAACAGCATATATGTTTTCCTTTTATTGCCTCGAGGAAAGATGATTTTTTCACTATGTTTGCCTATCACTCTTCTCTTATTTGCATTCCTTTTCACTTTTGATGTCAATTCTTCAGCAAATACAATATGAGCATACAATAGCATAATGTATATCCGCACACAAAAGCAAGACAATATATCCTATTGTAGAATTTAAGATTATCAAGAACAATTATGAGGATCTAATGATTTGAGATATCCATGGGTAAAGCATAATACAGTTTATCTGGATACTGCTGCCTATACATATATACTTTTAACATTGTGAGTCTCCTTTAAGATCCCCCTTCAAGGAAATTTTAGATCAAAGATATTATTTTTGGATTGCTTTCTTCATTCCTTAAAACAAGATGTAAAAGTTTTCTTAAGGGGTGTTCGAAAAAAATTGAAGTGAGTAATGCTCCTAGTTAGTGAGGATAATAAGATATTTTAAAGAGCTTAGTTTATAGTAATTTGTTTAGTGTTGTGGCTCAAATTCCTGTAAGCATCTCTAATGTTTCAACCCCCATCACCATTAATGCCATTTTCATGATGTGTTATTTCTATGGCCTCTCCCAATTGTCTTTTCACATGCTGCCACTATTTGGTTAACACATTTGCCTTGTTAATGCAAATATCATACTTTCTTGCGAAAGAGTGTTCTGCTAGGGCCAATTTTTCCATCATATCATATTTAGTATCTTTATTGTGCTTCTTGATTCTAGTTTAGATGGATCTATCAGTTTACCCAATTTATGGTCTTCCACATGAGTGTTTTATCATGTACGAACCCCTACTCTTTTTAGGGTCACATTCTTTGCAGATCTTAACTTGTTGTTCAGGTTATTGATGGCAAGAAAAATGTTTTCAATTCCTTTTCTTTTCAACATTTTTGCAATTTCTGTCCACTATGTTCTTTATGTTGGCAAAATTGTCTTTTGTTTATGTTCATCTCCATTACTGTTGTTTTCATTCTAAGGTCTTTTTTTCCTCTTTTGCATGTTGAAATGCTCTATTAATTTGTTTTTCTTTGTACCCATTTCTTTTCAGAATTCTTACAAGGTGTTCTCTCTCCAAGTTAGAATGTAAATCATCTGAAATCCTCAAGGCTCTGGTTGTCAATGTTTTTGAAACACCACCTTTTTGTGCAGGGGGGCAGTGAGAGTCAACTTGTAGGTAGAGATTTGTACGTGTCTTTTTCTTAATATACTCAGGATGTCAAGGTTCTATCCTCTTTCATACCTAACAAAACATCAAGAAACAGAATAAAACTAGCTTCCTCCAATTTGTTTGTGAACTTCATAAGTTGTGAGAAATTACTAAAGTGCATAAGGAAATCATGGATTCTATCTTTCCCATGATGCCAAAATACTTTCGTGTCATCCACAGACCTTTTCAACCAACTTGGTTTCAATGGGTATGTTACAAGTGCTTTCTTGTCAACATCCTCCACTTATAAGTATCAACAATTAAACTAACTAAGAAGAGTCCTTTGTGTAGGAAGAAGTGTTTCTACCTAATTATTTAAGTTCCTCCACTATAAAGAAAGCCAATTGATTTGCAAGGGAATTCAATTTATTGTATCAAGTTATCAACAATCTTTCTCATTAGTGCACCTTTGTGTGTTTTTGGCTAAGCACACATCCTAGGGGTTAATTCCATCTTATGTAAGAATTGTTTCTTAATTTCTTCATCTAGTTATGTGTTCTTGTTTGCCTTGTTCATTGATTGTATAACAATATATTGGTTTTTTGGTATGTTTTCAATAACGTCCAAAATTTAGATGTTCTCTCATGATCTCATCTTTGTGTGATTTTTAGCAATTTCTATTTTTAGTGTGAGGAGCTTTTTGAGGAGTCAACCATTTTTAGATCTCTTACCATGTGAGAGATGTGACTTCTAAAGGATAAATTGTAATAATTTTAATCATTAGTTGAACTAGTAGTTGCATGTCTTAGAATTAGAAATAGTGGATAAGATTAACTATTAATAAAGCTTCCATTCCTGCAATCAAGCTATTTAGGGTAGGAGTAGTAGATAATTCTTTCATTTATTTTCATGCAATGCTCAATAAACATTAAAAGTGAGTGCTAGTTTGCACTTAATTCCTAATAGTAATTCTCACGCTTGCATATTGTTGAATGTAATGTCCCCGTTTTTAGTTATGTCAGCATTTAAATTAGCCATGGCGTACTCGATGATTGTTAGTCGTGCCAGAAGAGATATTTGATGTTTTTGAGGAGCTTTGAAGTATTTTGGCACCTTCAGATGTCACTTATGATCAGTTTTTTGTATTTCCGCATTTTGAGTTGGTTGTGTAGGAAATAATTAATTACAAGTTGTCAAATACAACATAGTTAAATGATGACTTAAATTAGTTATTTATTAAGTGAAGTGACTAATATGTCGGAAAAGTAAAATATTTAATAAATTCTTTTAGGGCAATGAGGAGTATAAAGTGTTTTTGGAAGCTCATTTTGGGGTTAATGCTTGGTTTATTTTTATCTAAGTGGATTTTGGAGTGCTTCTTGAGGAGCTGAAACCCTAGGATGAAAACTGGATTCGGTGGTGCAACTATTCTACTCTAGCTAGTTTGTTGGAGAGATTGCTCAAATTTCTCACAGTGATTCTACAGGTGGGAATAACAAAATTTGTGAAGTCTCTTACAAAGACAAATTTTAGAGTGAAAAGACTTTTAAAGGGATATGCTGGAATGAGCACAATATTATTTATTTATTCATTGTTCCAGCCGTACTATTTTACCATACAAATTAAAATAGGTTCTATACATTAATGGAGATTTTATATATTGAAGAGATTGAAGAGATGAAGTCACATTGAGAAGGGTGTCCTCCTTGAAGTCTTATATCACAAGCAAATTCTGCCATAATTATTCCAAGGCGATTCCATGGCATTAATTTTGTGAATTCATAACCCAACTGCTTCATACAATGTGCAACTCCTTTTTGGATTTACATGGGGTGACATGGAGATTTTAAGTGGAGGTTTGTATGTTAAAGAAGGTTGTGACCAAGTCTATTTGCCATCGTATTTTCCTTGTATGAAGCCGCCACTTTCTCAATACTAGTTGCTACTGAGGTTGAATAGTGTATGGGATTCTTGAAGACGCTTCATAGGTTTGAGAGTTGTCTTGCTACGAAGTCTAGTCAAAAGGGTGTGGAAGTTGATAAAGGGAAGTATGCACATTTAGAGATTGTTGCACTATTATATGAGGAGGGAATGCCATATTAAATATGCACCATATAATACGTTTAGGGTCAAGCAATTGATGTGGAGGTAGGGACAAGGTGTTCGGGAGTTGGTCAATCAAAGGGGAGTTGTTGCTGAGTGAAGAAGTATCACGACCCCTTAGCACCATTGTATGTTATTCTAGGCCGTTAGATTTTCATATCTGCTAGTTGCATGTGACTATTTGGGGTGCCATATCAATATCTAAAGCCCAAGCTGCTAAGTAAAAGATTCAAAGCTTTCAAAGGAAATTTCTGTCATTCTCAATAGGTCAACAAAGCATTATCCATGTTGTTGTGTACGTAATTTGTGAAAATATTATTGAATAATACTTTTTTCTGAGTTAGATAGTGCTTGCAAAGTATATTGTATTTGTGAGGAACTTATATTGTACATGAATCACTTAAGTCAATTTTATTTTGGAGAAAATACACTGAACAACATATTCAGACATAGTTGATGGTTAATTGTTTGATGCAATGCCTGGGTACATAAAGTTGTGAAAAATGGAAAAAAAATTGTATAGAAAATTTAGTGTGGGATATTTCATTGAAGTTGCTATTCACTAAGTATTTAGTTTTAATGTTAAATCTAGAATATATCTTTCAATAGAATTTATTATGCCTATTTCACTTCTAAATTACTATTGAAGTGTTGCTACCTTGTGTTATTGTGCTTTTATAAGTTAAAACTTAATAACTACTAAAATATTTGTATTGCAGTAGGTCTTAGGTTGATAGTTGTTTTGAATGCAATTGTCATGTTTAACTTATAATGTCTTGTGTTTTAGCCTATTTAATCCTTATTGTCCTTGCATGGTTTAATCTCTGTTTTTAGTTGAATAATGCAAGCATCTAGTTTTAGGATCTATTTTTATTCAAAAAAGCATAAAATCCAGCGCATCCCCTAGTCTAAACCCCCCCGTCCCCGTCCCGGAAATGTCCCGGGGATAGGGGACGACCAGGGGATGACAACAGTGTACTATGTTTAATATCACAAAATGAATTCTGAATTCTGAATGCATATTGAGTATTGACAATGAATTATTAACACAAATGTTATATGCTAAGTTTCTATAATGTATATATGCATGCTTTATCTATTTTTTCATATGAATATTTAAAGTTTCCCTATATATTTTAAATTTTTCTATATTTTATATAGCCGTCCCCCCACAGTGCCCAAATTTGGCTTGAAAAACCGGAAACTTGGGGACTCGTCCCGCCGTCCCCTACCATCCTCATCCCAGAAACTTGGGGTAACACTGATAAAATATTTGCTTTGTGTTGAAAGAGCATCTTGGATTTTTACCTTACATTGCAGTTGCTAGTCAGAAATAGCTCCTAGCGAAAACATCACATCATCTTGCCAAAATTGAGGCTGACTATCTAGGACCTAGAGATAGCACTAGAAACTTGAAAATTCTAAGGGAGCTAGAGAAATGAAAGAACTTAAGCCAACCTTAGATCCGCCACACTCCTTACCTCTACATTACTTAAGAAATAAGACTTTTGTATAGCTCCCAATCATGGATCATACACCTTGTGTACTACCATGAAGCAAATGTGATGTCTATGCACAACCATAAACTATCATCTCCCTTCAGTAGTACCCAACCTTATATGGTATTAAATGAGTTGGATTTGTAGATAGAATGTACCATGTATGTTAGGATTAAGGTGCCATTTACCTTGTAAATCCTATGTCATATTGCATGGTTCCAATATCCTTGGAAAGTGTCCCTAGGCACTTAGGGTGTATTGGGAAAATATTTTGCAATATTTATTCTCACCATTGTTTGTATTACATTCATAAGGGGTGATGGGTTCCACTAGTAGCGGTAAAGGACAAATGAGTGACTATTAGTATTCTCCAAGTGGGTGCTTCAAAAGAGGCAATAGGTGTCTCTTGGTATTCCATCATTTATTACATTTAATGTAATGCTTAATTTCCAAGTTTGGGTGCCCAAGTTGGAGGGAAAATATTGGAGCCAAAATCAACGTCCTTTTGCATTCCAAGGGTTGGGGACGTTTGGAATGAAGGGTCATCTTTGGGTGCCATGTTTGGTGCATTAGACCTCTTCACAAGTCTATAAAATCAGCTCTTTGGATGTAGAAATTATGAGCAACAGTTGAATGTAGAGTTACATTGCAAGAATAAGGACAGGTTGAGGCATAAAGAGGTTGTTCACCAGTGCACATGTGCTGCCATGTTGGAGGCAAAGAGGAGAATGGAAGTGAATGTATTGTAATCTCATTTATTTGAAGATAATGCATACTTGGCCTCACTTCTTGGTGGAGTTTTTTTCCCGCAAGGGTTTCTCCACGTAAATCCTATGTTATGTGATGTTCTTATGTTGCTGATTTGTGCCTCATTGCTACTATCTTATGGTGATGTTATTCTTTATTTGTTGCTGTTATAATTTCACATAAGGTGGTGTTATTAAGCATGATATGTTGGCTGATTTTTAACATCATAAAGAAGATGGATCTAATCATGGTAATTCCGTATTAAGACAACTTAATTTCAGATTTGCATATAAGTTTCAAATTTTCATATTGTAGTAGTCCAAGCCTTTTATCTCATCCATTGAAGTCATATTTGGATAGAGATTAAATTTCCCAACAATTGGTATTAGAACCTATATATTTCTCATCAATATAAAACATCATCAAAGAGGCTCTATGTGAACATTCGTGCCCCTGTATATTGGGAATGGTATTTCATGCTAATGCCAATCAAAGTCGCCACTTGTTTGAAGAACAAACCATTACCAAACCTTACTTTAACCAACATCGACCTGTATGAATACCTCCCATCGATTGTTTACTCTTCCCAAAACAAGACCTACCAAATCCTATTAGATACATTTAAATGTTAGAAATTGATCTAAATGAGGCCAAGTGGCCACATTTTGACTATAGATGGCAGAAATCAGAGATTGATCCACACATTTATCACCCAAAGAATCTACCACAATATTAAATCTCCTTTTACAATGAGCAAAACTGACCGAATCAAAATATTTTATCAGATTCAACGCTTTCTCTGCATACCTATTCATCTTCTAGCTCAGACTTTGATTCTTAAACATAGTATTAATTGCAATCATTGAGCTACCTTCCACAATCAAGTGTTTAATTGATTGCAACTTTGCTGCCCCAAATCCTGTGATGGGAGCTTCCCATTCCATCTCATTGTTTGTACAAACACCTAGGAATAAAGAACCACCATAAAGTTTCTCTTTAATCAGGTTGGAAATTACAAAACCACCTCCTGCTGGCCCTGGGTTACCTCGAGGTGCCCCATTGAAATTCAATTTCATGGTATTCTGGGGGGTGTCCCATGTTATATGCTGTTCAAACACTTACATCCTAATTTGTATATGTATTCGGTGTTATATCTTTTGTATAACAGTTTCAAGTGAAAAATAAAACATGTTTTGTATATCTAAATATAGATAAACAATAATGTCAGGATGCTTATGATTTTAAAAGCAATAATAAATACAAAATTTAAGGATAACAGTGGACAATCATTTCTCTGAAGTGTTTCGGCTGATAACTGAAAAGATTCATTAGATGGTTTGAAGTTGTATTTGTTAAGATGGTAAAAATATATTGAATTAAATAGAATATTTTCAACTGTGTAGTGTGCATTGGAAAAGAAACATAGCATCTCGATCTGACATTGTGTTTTTCTGTTCTATATTGATGCATCATTTTTATTCTAACATGAAGATTTAGAGATGAACAACGTGGCAGCAAATTTATTTTGTTTTATTTCTTCTTTCCAATTTGAAATCTGTTTTTTTTCTGAGACTTTATTAGAAAAATTGAGTGCTATTGGTAGGATCCAGAAATTCAAAATTTGATAGAATGGTTATGATTATGTTCTTTTCCGAATAAATTTCAAGCTGATTTGTGAGTTAGCGATTTTTGCCAAATACTTCATAGAGAAAAAATACAGTAAGCAAAATACTTTATAGAGCAGAAAATACAATAACATTTGTGAATGGAATAAACTTTCAAGGAAGGACTTTTTATCATATAAACCATAGGGTTTGAAAGTATTGTCAACGCTGAATCAAGCATTGAACTGTATCCTTTTGATATTTTCAACGTGTCGCATGGGCATTCTGGCATGAGAGAATTTGACAATTCCTTTGTAAAACTCCTCGTTTGATTTTAAATTTGTAAATTTATAATTTAAAGTTAATATGATTAGATTCTTGACACTCTACCTACACATTGTTAAATGAATCATGTAAAAATGATTACAGTTCCCACTAACATGTATTAGCAAGGCAACGGTTTTAACTTCACAATGAGATAGTGATTTAATCATATTCTCCATTTACAATTGTAGAAACATATATCACAATTTGATTATATCTTTAAGTCCTTTTTTCAATGAATACTGTTGATCTTCTATTAATTTGTTCCTAGCTGTCTAGACTCTAATCCTTCTTTGAATGAACAAGACATGCCTTTTAATTCTCACTTGTACAGCAAAACTTTCAAAAGATAGTTGCACTTGTTATAGTAGGAAGGTTTGTACTGGAAAGTAGATATTATTATACTATGTTTCTAAAACTATATCTAATGAATAAAAGCAAAATGTAATCACTAGAACTTTTTTGAAAACTTGAAACCATGGTGGTTAATTTTTCAATGCATTCATTATTGTTAATGAAAATGTATGAGTTAACATAGCTATGAGGATGTATACTGTTTTTGATGGGTAAATTGTTCCATGATCACACACATCACACTGAATTTTATTTTGTGTGCTCTGGAATAACAATTATGCCAGTAGAGTCAATGACTGTGAGAGCATCTTGTTTTAAGTGCCAATGAAGCTACTGCATTCATGAATTGATATGGACCTACTTGTGTCTGTTATCTTTGTGGTTTCTCAAACTGTTTCTTGAGTCTTAACTAACAGAGATGTTGTGCGCAGTCCACAGACAACAATTGCTTCTGCCATAGTTTTTTGCCATCGGTTTTTCCTACGGCGATCTCATGCAACTCATGACAGATTTGTGAGTTATTGTAATTTCAAACTGATAGTTTCTGTGTCAAGTTGATCCTGTAGTCTAAAGTTTAAACACTTTCCATAATTTAGAATCACACTAACACTTGAAACAACATAAGTACATTTGATGCCATTTATCATTCAATTTTGTTTTGGTAAACTGCATTCAATATAAATGATATACAATTTAGATTTCCCTTCTTGTAGTCTCTTTACATTTTCTGATTTTATATAGAATGCAAACATTTATGAATTCACGTGTTGGAAGGTAAGTTAGATGAATTACACCATTTCAATTTCTTTGAAAAAATCTGTTTGACACTGTGTGAAAAAGACCACTCTTCTATGTAAGTTACAGTAAGTAATGAAGCATCAGCTTTATATTGGTGTTTTGTTTAGAGACCTAATATTTGGATATAAAATTTATAATTGGACGCAACTAACACATTTTGAAATACTCACAAAAGCTTAGGTATATATGTTGCAAGAAGCAGTGATAGAAGCTCCTAGGATGTTATCAAAAGGAAGCTGATTCAAGGAATTGAAGTATCCTTCTTGGTTCTTATTTAGCACATGATGAATATTCAAATGGATGAGCAGGAAAGATTGTGTCAGCAAAAAGAGAACTAGTAAATTTGTTTAGGGATAAGTCGTTTACTGATGATAAGCCTGTGAACATTACCTTTCGTTAATCTATCTATAGCCTAAGAATGTTAATCCTTTAGTGATGATAGGCCTGTGAACATTACCTTTCATTAATCTATCTATCACTGCACCTCTGACAGACTCGACAAAAAGGGATCTTTCTCTTGGTCAGCTTCAGCACAGTAGGCGTTTGACAGTCTTCATGAGACAACGAGTACTTGTCTTGTTTTGGCTTTTCTTGATTTCTCACAACCCTTTGTGCTTGAGTGTGATGCTTTAGAAGGAATAGGAGCTATGCTTATGCAGAATAAGCACCCTATAGCCTATGAGAGCAGGAAACTCAGAGATGTTGAGAGACACTATTCCACCTATCATTCATGCTTTGGTCAAATTCGGATATTACCTAGTTGGTGGGGAGTTTGTGGTAAGGATTGATCATAATAGTTTGAAATACTTTGTTGGGCAAAAAGACCTGAATGAGAGGCAACAAAAGTGGGTAAGCAATTTATAGGTGTATGATTTTGATATTATGTGAAGGGGAAAAGGAATGTTGTAGCTGATGCCTTATCTAGGAAACCTACTTTGTACCCTATGAAAAAGATTTTTTTGGATTGGAAAGCTCACCTATTGGTTGAGTATAGCAAAAATACCTTTCCATGTGAACTAATGGATGGTTAGGTTGAGGATGATAGGTACAAGGTGATTGATGATGTTATATACTATAAGGACATAATCTATTTGGATCTTGAATCAAAAATGAAGGAGAAAATTTTGAGAGCTGTCTGCGATACTCCTCTCACAGGACATCTTGGTTATTTCAAGACCTATAGGCTGATCAAGGAGAGATTCTCTTGGAAGGGTCTCAAGGATGATGTTTTGTGCCATTTTAGAGAGTGTATGACTTGTCAGCGGAAAAAGTTGGAGCATATTTTTCCAGCTGGTTTGTTGCAGCCCTTGCCTATTCCTGAACAAAAGTGGGAGAGTATATTTATGGATTTCATTACATGTCTTCCTATAGTATAGGGCAGAGATTGCATCTTTGTGGTAGTTGACATGTTGACCAAATATGCACATTTTTTTGCCATATCTTTAGAATATAAGGCACCTCAAGTGATGGAGTTGCTTTTAGAGAGGTTTTCAAACTTCACGGGCTTTATAAATTTCTCAGTGTTTTCTGTTGATGTTTATATTCAGCTTTAGTCGTATTCTTCCAACACATTATTTGTTCTTAATTGAATAAATTAAATAATAGCTTGAGAGCTATTTAATTTATAGAGCTCATATTCTTAATTGGCACGAGTTCATATATGTGCCGACTTTCTTCTCATTGGTTGCGTCCAAATGAAAAGGCATTATTGGAGGCCGACTTGAAGACTTGTGAAGAAGCACATGTTTCTATGAGAGGCCGACCTCTTGTTATTGCATTTTATAATATTTCTATGTCAACTGACTTTGTTCTTGAAGAGTTGCATCTCTTCTATCATTTGATATATATATGACTTCATTTGTTCACAAATGATCATCCATTCATTCGCACTTCAGTTCATTCTCATACAGTTCAAAGTTCATCATCCATTCAAGAGCGATCTGAGATTTATATAGAAGGCTAAGATAATCATTAGAGAGTTGTATTCATTTAGTCTGTATTCACATCAGTCTGTGATGCTGTGTGCTGGCCTTTTGAGTGGCCTATTGTATATGTATCATTCATTTTGAAGACTCAATAATATAAGAGATATTATTGGCTGGGTTTTTCTCCCTCAAGAGGAGGGTTTTCCCAGGGTACCTGCTGTGTTTTGTGTCAAGTTTTGAATTAATTTTTGTGCATGTTAATCTGATCACTAAAATTTAACATTTTCTGGCAAGAGCTATTTAGATTATCTAGGACTAAGTTGAATTCGAGCACTAGCTATCAGCCACAAACTGATGGGTAGACGGAGATTGTGAACAAATGGGTGGAGGGTTACTTGAGTAACTATGTTTTGGGGCAGCAAAAGGTTTGGACCAGGTGGTTATATTCAGGGGAGTATTGCTATAATACCACCTATCATATGTTGATTGGCATGACTCCTTTTAGAGCATTATATGTTTATGATCCTATGTCTTTTGTAGACTCGGCATTTGATGACAACAAGGCCCCAAAGGCAAAAGATTGGATTGAAGAGAATCAAAACATCCTTAATTCACTTAAGGACAAGCTTCATCATGCACATAATCAACAAAAGGTCTATGCAGATAGGCACATGATTGAGAGGATTTTTGAGTTTGGAGACTTGGTTTTCTTACGCCCCGGCCATATAAACAGTCCACATTGAAGAAGAGTGGTGTGAAGGTGCTTAAGATTCATTTCTATGGTCCTTACAAGATTGTTTGGAGAGTGGGTGAAGTTGCTTATGAGTTGGATTTGCCTGAGAACAACAAGATCCACAATGCGTTTCATGTTTTGTGCCTCAAACGGGCACTTGGTCAACATATTACACCATCTTTCGAGCTTACCCCATTTGATGAAGAGGGCAAATTGATTTTGGTTCTTGAGGCTATTTTGGATGTTAGAGAGAGGAGATTAAGGAGTAGAGTGATTAAGGATTATTTGATTTGATGGAGAGATTTACCTCAAGAGGATGTCACTTGGGAGGCAGAGAATTTTTTAGCACTTGGATTTGCAATTGCTTGAGGACAAGCAATTTCGGGAACGAAGGACTATATTGTCCCTTTCTTTGACCTAGATGCTCGAGGAGGTATTTTTAGCCTATTTTGTTCCCATAGGCTAATTTGGAGAATTAAGAAGGGAATATTATAAATTAATTAAATTAAGTGGTCTTAAGCTGCTAGCGACTTTATTTAATTAATTTTTATAAAATGGATTAAGTTAAAAATCATAAATAAAATAAAGTCACTTTATGGGGCCAAAAGGTTATTATTTTAATAAAGATGAATTTAAAATTATAATTTCTTGAAAGTTCTATCGAGAGATATAAAAGTTAAATGAAGGAGCTCATTTGAATATCTTGGACATTTTTATTTCTCTCATTGTAAAGTTTGGACTACAAGTTCAACTTCAAACCCTAGGACGAAAACCCTACGAGTATTTGGCTTTGGAGATGAAAGATTTCTTTCTAGTCAAATTCATGGTGAATTCATATAGGATTCATAGTTGTCTTAAACGGGAAACATGGATTTTATTTACAGTTGTCGACTTCAGATGCCCAAGTACAAATTTATTGAGATTGACAGGAAAATAATAAATTTGCATGTGCTGTGTGTGCCAGTGGAAAATAAGAAAAATTATAATGCATTGTGTGCAATGAACAAAGTGGATATCCAACCCAGCCATACCATTCATAGCTAGCCTTAAGGAGGCCTTACACCTTCCAAAGGAGGCAAGGAAGAGGCAATGAATATTTTAGAAGGCTTATAGCCTTTCTCACTTCGTAGCATAGTCTCAAAGAAGGCTTGAAGTCTATTGCAGCCTTTAGTATGGGAGTTGCAACTTGAAATAGGCTGCCGTACCACTAAGAAGAGGGAGTTTTTCCATCACCCAAGGTGTCGTACAACTATGAGAGAAGTCTATAGTATGAAGGAGTTGCTGATTGGTCTAGGTCAGCAATTTTGTTTATAAAATTGATGAATTATTGATGATTAATTTCCTATATGTATTTTCTGAGCATGTTTTTTTGTTGATTACATTATGTTATAATTTTTGTATAAATAAAATGATATCAATGTTGGGAGGTTGTAATTCAATGCTATGATGGTTATTTATAATGTTCTTGGAAAACAAGTTCAAAAACAAACTCAGACTAGCTGAATGCAATATGTTTGATGAAATGTTTGTGCATCATAAACTATGAAAATTTCAAAATTTTGGTGAAATAATTTGGGACAGTATATTACATTGAACTCTTCCTTCACCTCAACATCTTGTATGGGTGTAACTCTACCAGGCCTTTGCATGTACCACTTGGGGTTCAATGCATAGGCAGCCATGTGCAAGGGAGTATTGACATTCTCCCATCTTTGATGAATGATTGGTTGAATGTGCTCATTGTAGAATGCTAGTGTGGGGTCCCGACAACGAAACCAATTGATGAGCACACTGTTACACTGAGAGGGGGCGGGGGAGTGGGGTGAATCAATACAACAACAATTTTTACCTTTGAAAACTTAATACCATAAGCATATCAATTGCACAAATTCAACAACATAAGATGCAACAGTTACAAAATACAAGTAGAATACAAGATTTATGTGGAAACACTTGCGGGAGAAAACCACGGCAAAAATATTGCTTTTATTAATCTTCTTCTTTCAAATTTTGTAGGCGCCAACCTACTAGATGCACCAACCCTTATTCAATTTGTGAGCACCAACCCACTATACGCACCAACCTTCTATGAAACAAGATCAATATCTCCTTGCAAATCTTTGCCTTCTCTTTCCTCTTTAGATCTGTCACAAATTTCTCCTCTATATCTGCACTATCTTTTCTTCATAGACTTCTCCTTTTATATTTGCTCAAAGTCTTCCTCTATCTCTGCATAGATTCCTCCTTTTATACCTGCCTAAACTCTGTTATCACGGAATCTAGCAGCGCTCCTTCCACGGATAACCCCCCTACGAAACTTGTCCGTTTCCTAGGATTCGTGAAGTTCAAGTACGCATAACAAAGTGATTTTCAAGCCACCTCGAAATGCGTTCCAAAGTCTCAAATAGTCAATTCGAGCATCCCCTATGTTCACCTCGCAAAGACCTTCGAAACGAGCTCCTTCGCGAAGTCTCACTGTTCGTACTTAGCAAATTGCGAAAAATGCAGTGGCACTGAAAAAGTGCGCTCCTGCTCTGAAGCCAAAATTTGGCTAAGTATGAAAAGTGCAGGGGCGCTAAATTTTAGCGCCCCTGCATGAAAGTGAATTTCTAAAAAATGTAATAGCGCTAAATTTTAGCGCCATTACACTTTTTCTTGATACTTAGACTTTTTTTTGGCCCTGGCACGTTTATTCATGATTTTCGCGTTTTTCGTCAATCGTGCCACTTTTCGTGCCTAAATTTATTGCTCGACTTGAGTTAGGTTTTCAATTTTTCTCTTTCACTTAAAAGTGTTTTAAGTTCGCCATTTTCATTGTTATGATTTTTTGTTCTTCCTCTCTTCATGCTGGGCGAGTTTTCTTCAAACTGCAAACACGTTTTTTCTGAGAATTTCGCCATTCCTCTTCAGCACTCTTCGCGTTTCATTTTGGTAAGTCGTTATCTTTGCTTTATCTTTTCTCCATTCGCTTTTGTATATGTTCTAGGATTTACATTCGCGTTTTTGTCTTCCCTTCATTCTTTTCAAACTTTTTTACTCCCACGCGTTTTTCTTTCTCTCCCTTCGCGTTTTGGTCTTGCGTCTTCTTTATTTAAATCTTTTCCATGGCGTGTCTGTGTGGCTTTCTCTTCTTATTCTCGCCTTCCTTCTCTTACCCTCACGCAATGTAACTCTTGCGTTTCTTTTTCAATGCATTCTCCTTGCTTTTTATTCCAACCCTTTTATGCTAACACCACGTTATCCTTGTCGCCCTCTTCATACGCTTTGGTGCGAACATTGAGAAATCTCAAAGAGGGTTTTCTTTAGCTCTTGAATGCTTATACAATGGTATTGAAACAAGTTCCAAATCGCATTGCCATACAAATGAAAACTTTGCCAACCCTGAGCGCCGTTTTAAGGCACTTCTACATCCGTTTTGACAAAAATATGTCTCATGTGCAGGGGTGCTAAAATTTAGCGCTTTGACATGTTGAGACATTGAAAGAAATTCTAACTCTGAGAGATGTAAGGGCGCTAAAATTTAGCGCCCCTGCATCAAAAGTAACATTCCCAAAATGTAAGGGTGCTGAATTTTGGCGCCCTTACACTTTTTTCAATCTTTTTCATATGAGACACATTTCTGTCCATTTCTCTCCGGAACCTTGTTCGTCTCGTTTTGTGCATCGTTTTGCGTGCCTTTTCATCCGATCCATCCTTTCCAATCATTGTTGCTCATCTCGCGCATTCCCATGTTTCCTAACGATTAATATTTGTTCTGGCTAAACACCTTGCAGTCTCTTGACAAAGATCTTCAAGTTAGTAATCAAAGTTCCAGTTGTTTTTGATGACTGCCAGTAAGCCTCCGTCTTCTTTGAAAGCAAAAGGCAAAATGAAGTACAAATATCAAGGTGTCTATTCGCCAACCGTAGTGTTCTCCAAGGTGGAAGAGATAAAAGACACGGAGGTTGGTCATCAGGACTTGGTTGATTTCGCAAAGCAAACAGAGACGAAGCCTCTTCCTGATCCAATGAGAGCAATCGTACACAACAACCTTCATTTGGTGGCAATGTTCCCTACAGCCGCACATAATATAGAGTTTGTTCTTCAGGTGGCGTCTCACTACATCAGAGAAAGTAGAAGTGTGATCGATTCTTCCGGGCACGAGATTCTGAGACTCGACCCTGACTTCTTTGACATTGTTTTCAAGGTTCCTCATATGGAGAAATACATTGATATTTCTATATCAAAAGCACAAGAGGTCTTTGACGCTGATCCCAATAAAGCTAAACACTTAATAAACACTCAATGGTTAAAGAAGCCTAGATCATCTGTTTCCAGATGGCCGAAAGGACTCCTGCGAAGTGATTTCAAGGATGACGTCAAAGATATGATCACATTTTTAAGCAGAGTGAAAGGCTTGCCGGAATCATCCACTTTTCATGATTGGATGTATGAATACATCAGGATCATAAGAAGACAGAAGGTGCATATTGACTGGGGCAAACAGATCAGTGATGAAATACATGAGCAGTTGATCAATGCTCCTTCTACATTGAAGTTCTATATGACTTCTTACCTGGTGTACGCGGCGGCTGTAATGAGACAATTCCCAGGTCTATCTACAAAAGGGAATCGGATGATGGTACCTGTGTACAGATTTTTCTATCAATTGGAGCTGAAGGAAAGCTTTCATCACTTCAGGCGGGTCACAGATGCTTTCTTTGCGCCTTTGCTTTTCAATTTTGATCCAGCTCTTGAAAGAAGGAGAGTATCTGATGAGGCTTATAAGGTGGTAAGTAAAGTTGGATGCCTATTTCTTCAATTCCCAACGTTTACTTACTTGAGAGTAGGATGCTACACTGGTTGTCCCTACATGCTACCCACGTTATCATAGGATAAGTGGGTTCTCATGAAACATCTTGAGCGGTTGATAGCCGATTCTGCAAAGAGCGAAGAAGCAACCACAAGCGTGGATTCAAGTTCCCAGCACGACCATCGGCGATATACTATCC